>CM040238.1:37030522-37247681 GCA_022545495.1 Chrysanthemum lavandulifolium | reverse complement strand
TAGTCTTTCTTCTTCAACTTTGATCATAATTATTTTTGTTTTTGTTATATAATACTTGATAAAAATATAGGATGTATTGGGTTTTGAATGTATTTTCGGATGGTATAATTTTCATCAGTATTATAAAATACAAATAAATGTATTAATGGTCAAAGTTGAATAAGAAAGATTAGTCAGTCAAAGTGAACAATAAAATGGGATGGAATGGGACGGAGGAGTACCTCCTTGCACTTTATACTCCCTAAACTTTATATTTTAAAATACAACATATATGTTGTTTTTGTAAATATTATTAGTAGTATAGATTAAATTCATGTATATGCACGATATTATAAATATCATAATGAAAACACGAGTTATATATTGTGATATGTAAATAAAACACGAGATTGTATGTATACAAACGTCTCATGTTATTCCTCTTTATGAGTTTAAGTAAGGATATCAGAAAAAGTGTTCTTATTTACCATCCATATTCAATAATATCTCATGTTATTTGTTTTTATAAGTTTAACTTTCGTGCGTCGTTACTAGTTTGAAAATTTAATCTGACTAAATTATTATTATATCAAAATATAAGCGGGATTCTTGTATGAAAATAAATATGCACGATTATACTTCTAACAAATGACTCATGTAATTTTATTTTAGAGTTTACCAAAGATCTATGAAAAATCATGTTTTAAAAATTATATTTTAATTTCATCAACGGTTATTATCTGCTATTAAACTCACACATTGCAAATATCATGATATTTATAAATTAAATTTAAACAGAAACATCAATTTCAACATCATGCCAGTTACATATAGTCAAATCTCTTATCAAACAAAATCTTTACAAAATATTACTCCCTTCGTCCCAAATTATATGTCCACTCTCATATTTCACAAAGTTTAAGAAGAGTGGGGCCCCTTACAATATTAACCAATAAAAATTAATTCTCACCCACTTATAAGTATTTTGATTGGTTAAAATTGAAAGTGGACATTAATTTTGGGACATCAAAAAATAGTAAAGTGGACTTATATTTTAGGACGGAGGGAGTAATACATAAGAGCAAATACAATCCTAACGCCTTAACGACGTTTTGAGCAAATTAACGGCGTTATGCCGTTATCACCCTGGACCTCGGCGTTATTTCGGCGTTAGTCCTGGCGTTAGAGCAAATACAATCCTAGCCTTAACGGTGTTTTGAGCAAATTAACGGCGTTATGCCGTTATCACCCTTGGACCTCCGGCGTTATTTCGGCGTTAGTCCTAAGCGTTCTGAGGTACTTGCCATTTTTTTATGCCCCTAAATGAGGGTTGTTTTGTAAATTGTTGGAATGTTATTGGGATGTTATTGTTGTGGGTGTTTTTGGGGATGTTAATGTTAAATGTTAAAGGCGATGTGGCGGCGGGGCGGTGTTATTGATGTTATGGTGTTATGATTGAGAATGCTTTACAGGAGCTTTTTTTTTTTTTTTTTTTTTTTTTTATGCCCTAAATGAGGATTGTTTTGTAAATTGTTGGAAATGTTATTGTTGTGGGTGTTTTGGGGATGTTAATGTTAAATGTTAAAGTTGATGTGGCGGCGTGGGCGGTGTTATTGGTGTTATGGTGTTATGATTGAGAATCTTTCTAATGAAAAGTATGTAAAACACATCACACAACATTAAACACGGACAAATATTTATATGTTCGTATATTAAATTAAAATTTTTAAGTAAATTTAATTCACGTATAAAACAAGGGATTTAAACTAGTTACCTGATCAAAAGCAAGGCACTGGACCATGCTATCGAAGATCGAGAAGCGGTTTTGCCTTTTGACTCGGCTCCAACCTTAAGAACGTCTCTACATGTGCATTTTCTCGTTAACCCTTAACCAAGACTGGACAACTGAACCACTTGACGAGGGGCCAAAAATTGAAGAGGAAGGCAAAAGAGGTTGTAAGAACTAACAAGTGTATATATGTTTCAATGGGGACGATAGAAAATAAATTAATGAAAATGGCATACTAAAAATAAGATGGAGGTTACTTTGATGGCAAAAGAATGAATGTATCAACCTACTGGTCACAAGTTCGAGTCATGAAAGTAATTCTTCATGTTTTTCATTAACATAAGGAAAGGTGTGCATCACTTTCTTCTCAAAGTATTCACTTTTGTTTACTAAAAGCAAAGATCTTAAATAAAGCCTTTCAATTATGTATTAATAGTTTAATTTTCATACATATAAATTTTTTAGAGTGCAAGTCAATGTTGATTGCATCGATATTAAAATGAAATTTTGATTACTTTCTTTAGTAGTGCCCAGAAGCCCGTCCTGTCGGGTGAATGAGCCTATTTCGATTCCTTTATCCAATTTCATGAAAAGCAAGCATAACACACTCTACCTTAAAATGTCCCCGGACAGACGGCCCTCAACAAAAACATAGTATCATTTCTATCATATATAAGATACTGTGTAACATTACAATAATTAACTTGCTTGTTGCACATTAAATTGCAGCTAAAAGCACTAGCAAAGGTGTCCAATACTCATATAAATAACTTTGCTCTTTATTTATTTTATGTAACAAAATATAAATAAGTCATAATGTTATAACTTATAAGCACAATAGTGATATGTCTCTTGGTCTTTTGTACGTTTTTATTGTATGCACATCACGTATAGACAACCAATCAAATAAATTATATCGTCATTCACTTAAGCAACACACTTTTTTTTCTTCCAGAGATGTCACTATATTTATCATACTATATGTGTTTTTATTTGGTTTTATGGAGAATTTAGTTAAGAAAACAACATTTTCAAATCTATTTGCTGAAAACATGTTTATTCTTTTAGAATGGCACTGAAATTCGACCCCCGAGTTAAACCATCTAAATAGACAGGCCTCGGGACCTGAACCTAGGAGAGACCCGCGAAGGGAAACCCTAGAACTCATGGCTTCGCACTAGGAGGAAAACCTGGATTTTTTTGTCTCTTGCGAGACTTAAAACCTCCCTCAAGCTCCAGAAAACATGTTTATTTATTAAATTCTTGATATGGGGCTAGTACATACACATTTGCACAAGGATATAGATTAATATGGAATCATATTGGCAGTCGTTACTACTCATATGTGTTTATATTGGACCATGCTATACAAGATTGAGAAGCGGTTTTATCTTTTGACGAAGAAGCTCTAACTCAGAAAACATTTCTAAAGGTGTGGTTTGCGTTAACCCTTTATCGATACTTGACATTTGAACCACTTGACGAGGGGCCAAAAATGGAAGAAGACGAAGGCAAAAGAGATTGTAAGAAGTGTATACATGCTTTAATGGGGACAACATACAATATACTTGAACACAATGAAATTTGACTTAGAACCCATTTCCATATTCTATATCTAACATTTTTGTAACTAAGGAATTTCAGATTCACATCTCTGATAAATGTATAAAAATGGCATACTAATCAGGTGTTGAAAGTTAGTGTGATGGCAAATAATGAGTCTAAGTCCACACATAAAGCTTGAACACTTTTTACACATCGAAAAGATTTTCGATTTACATCAACCTGCTCTATCTTTGTGGTGCGGTTCAATCCTTTTAAGTTTTAAAGAACTAAAGCAAAGATTTTAAATATGGCCATTTGTATGAATAGTTCAATTTATTCAATCAAAATTTTAGGTACATCTTTTACATTTGATCGAAGCTATATTAAACAGAAATATCCAATGGCTTTCAATCTGTTATCATTTTTCTTTTATCATAAGATATATAACATTACATTAAAGTCAAGTTTATGTTAAATTGCTTACCAATTTGTGTATTACTTGATAATTAAAGGAGTCTATACGAGCATATAGGCCTGTTTGGCATGGGTTTTTTGTAGGAGCTATTAGCTTTTTGTTACAAAATAATCTCCTATAAACTAAGTAAACTTTGTTTGGGCATTCACTCTGTTTTATTTCAAACAAATAACTCCAAAATGAAAAGGCGATTAATGAAGCTTTTAAATATCTATGAGTTGTTAAAGCTTTAAATTCTTAATATCCCTCCAAACATTTATTTACAATTATAGATTTGTCCTTTTCACGTCGTTTAACTTGCTAAAGGAGATTGATTAAGATGACTCAAGAACCTAACCCCGGCCACTAAGCCAAAACCGCTCGACCAAAGCCAATAAAATCTCCGGATAAGGCACACTACCCCAATTGAACCAAACACATATGCAATCATGTACCGGAGGGTTAAACATAACCCCCAATAACGGACACCGACATCATCATGCATAAAGGAAAGGAATCTTGGTGAACCATCGACCCTTTCCAGCGGAATCTAAGCAGTAAAGTCAACTCCCGCCCAAAAGAGTCACTATCGCCCACGTGATCTCGGGTGAGGACAAAGCTCCGCATCTATAAAAGGAATCAAGCAACGACATTCGAGGTTAATCAATTCTCACCTATTTTTCATAGCATTTTACTCGACATATACATATACTCATCCTCACGCTCGAGCTTGGTCTAGGGATAAAACCCAGGCGAGGCTAACGCGTGTTGTCTTTGTGTTGACTGATCCGAAGGTATCTAATCCGGAGGGCTCGATCAAGGATTACCAAGGATTAGCTTGTTAGGTAATTACAACTTTTACCTCAACAAATTGGCGCCATCCGTGGGACCCGCTATTCTAACTACCAACACTAGAAAATGGCAGGCCCTACCACCGAAACACCCCCGGGTACCTCCACGGAAACACCGTCCTGAAGCAACCCACCTAGCCTAGAAGAGCAGATACAAAACCACATATCATCGTTGAAGGCATTGATACAGCAACATAACACCCAAGGAAAAAGCCCGTTACAACCCATACGAATAGATTTTGGAGATGAAGTCGAGGGACCCACCATAGCAGAGAAGGAGAAAGATCCGAAAGGAAAACAAGTCATGGAAGATCTACACAAACCATACAGAGATGGCCCCAGGTCCCCGTTCACGAGACGGATAGTAGAATTCGCCGGGCCAAGATACGAGTTACCCAAGAACATAAAACTCTACAACGGATCTTCAGACCCGGATGACCATGTAACTCGTTTCTCCGGAGCAGCTAATCACGGCGGTTGGCCGATGCCGGTATGGTGCTGGATGTTCCAGCAAACTCTGGACGGTCCAGCAAGCGGGTGGTTCGAACGATTACCAACGGCGCATTGGCGGTGGGAGGAGCTCGAGGATAACTTCCTAGAGATTCGCTCGGGAGGAAGTGTTTAAAGGACCCGATGGAGCTCACGAAGATCGTGCGGAAGGCTCATGAAACCTGCTAGAGTTCAAGGAAAGTGTGGACCGACGGCTAGCTACATCCCGGGTGCCGAAATAATGCAAATATCCTCATTCACCAATGGAAGCAAGTGCCGGAATTGGTAAAACGATTCTCGACGAAATTCCAAAAACAATCACGGAAATGATGAAGAGGGTAGAAGATTTTATGCGTTCGGAGGAAGCCTACAACACTACGGAGCTCCCAAAGGGAATGGAACCGCATGAGATATGCACGGAAGCCACCCCGTCGAACCCGGTGACGCAAACCTCCCCGACAAACGAAGAGGAGACAGAAGACGGGCCAAAGCCTCGAAACCAAGACAATCCCTATTACCCGACAAAGATCGATAACTACAGTGCGACCACCGGGTGATTACAGGGAGGAACCAATACAGAACGAAGCGGACCCATAGATTTGAACCTTCTCTCAAAGCCCCTAAAGAAATTTTGGCTACGGAACTTCAACTAAACCTACCACCACCTCCGCCTCTGAGGGGAGCACCAAGAAGAGAAAACTTAGACAAGTTCTGTGACTATCACGGAGAGAAAGGCCATCTCACCAATGACTGCTACCAACTCAAGGAACACCTCAGAAAAGCCTTGGAAACAGGCAAGTTGGATCATTTATTAAAAGAAGTGAGGCAAAGGGGAAGAAACCCACCCAGAGAAAATCAGCCAGGCAGAGGAAGAGTGATAAACATGGTATACGGAGGAAGAATAGACAGAAAACGAAAGAGCAACTGCCGAGAGGAAGACTGGATGAACGTTCCTATAGCTTTTCCCCCGGTTCTGCCGGGGGACGTTTCTGAAGAGCCACTAATAATCGAGCGGATGTTGAAGGATACCTTTGTAAGGAGAGTTTATGTCGATCCGGGCAGCCGTGGAAGTAATGTCTGAACACTTGTTTTCAAAACCTATGTCCGAAATCAAAGGAAGCTAAGAGAAGCGAACACTCCTCTAGTGGGATTTTCGAGCGAGACGATAAAGCCCTCGGAAAATAGACCTAAAAGTGTGTTTGAAGCGATGGCCTCTATCGCGAGCGATAATGACGTTTGCGGTGATAAGATCTCCTCTCCGTACAACATTATCACAGGACGATCGGTATTAGGGAATTAAGGCGATACCTCGACCATCCACTCCATGATAAAATTCCCAGCGCCGGGGGTGGCGACCACAGTTACCGGATCAATAGTCATCTCACGAATGTAGGAGGCTAGAAAAACATTTCATAACAAAGGAGTTGGAAAGCAAAGAGAGAGAAGACCCTCCGAAGGAAGAGGAGTCTAATGATAAAACAGAAGAAGTAATGGTAAACCCCCAATTCCCAGAGCAAATGATCACTATCGGGGGCAATTTTTCCCAAGAATGCAAAAGGCGATTGGTGGAACTCACGAAAACAACAAGGACATTTTAAGCAGCAGCCGGCGGACATGACAGGGGTCCCCCGTCGAGTCATAGAACACAAGCTAAACGTCAATGTGAATGACAGACCAATAGCTCAGAAGAAGAGAACTTTCTCGGCTGAAAAGAATCAGGCAATCAACACCGAAGTAGAGGAATGGCTGAAAGCAGGAATAGTCCGGGCAGTGAAATATCCTACATGGATTTCCAATCCCGTGTTGGTAAAGAAACCGGACGGATCGTGGAGAATGTGCATGGATTTCAAGAGCATCAATGCTTCGTGCCCAAAGGATTACTACCCACTCCCTGAAATCGATTGGAAAATTGAATCTGTAATGGGTTACAAGTACAAGTGTTTTCTCGATGCATACAAGGGGTACCACCAAGTCCAAATGGCCAAAGAAGACGAAGAGAAAACAGCCTTCTACACAGAGCATGGAACCTTTTGCTACACCAAAATGCCGTTCGGTCTAAGGAACGCCGGGGCGACGTACCAAAGACTGGTGGATTCAAGTTTTAAGGAGCAAATTGGCCGGAATTTGGAAGTATACGTTGACGATATGGTGATCAAAAGCGTATGAAGTAGAGCGCTAGCGAGACATGGCGAAACGTTCGACAACCTCAGAAGAATCAACATGAAGCTCAACCCTAAAAGTGCTCTTTTGGGGTGGAAGAAGGAAAATTCCTCGGTTATGTCGTAACATCGGAAGGAATAAGAGCTAATCCGAAGAAAACAAAGGCAATAGCCGACATGCAATCGCCCAGAACACTCAAGGAGATGCAGAGCCTCAGCGGGAAGCTGGCAGCTATGAACAGGTTCTTGTCCCGATCGGCTGAGAAAGCGTTGCCCTTCTTCAACACTCTGAAAAATGTCACGAAAGATAACCAAAAGGAGTACCGGTGGAGCAAAGAGGCCGAAGAGGCGTTCCAAAAGATGAAGGGTGTGATTTTAGAGCTACCCAATCTAACGGCCCCGGTGGCAGGAGAAGATCTCTTCGTGTACCTAGCGGCAGCCGAAGAAGCCATAAGCGCTGTTCTAATGGTAGAAAGGAAAGGGAAACAAATGCCGGTACACTATGTTAGCAGAACGCTCCACGACGCCGAGCGAAATTATGCTCCTCTGGAGAAATTAGCTTTAGCACTACGGCACTGCTCTAGAAGACTCCGGAGGTATTTTGAAGCACATCACATCAAGGTAATCACAGACCAACCCATCCGGGATGTATTAAGCAAACCTGAATCTTCGGGGAAGCTGATGAAGTATGCGGTAGAGTTGGGAGCATACAAGATCACTTACATTCCCAGAAACGCCGTCAAAGGCCAGGTCCTGGCAGATTTTATAAACGAGATACCGGTCAGCAAAACAGGGAGAGAAGGGAAAAGCAAAGAAGTGTGCAATGTCTCTACAACAAAGGAGGAGTGGACGCTGTTCACGGACGGAGCATCTAACAAAAAAGGCTCCGGAGCAGGTTTGGTGTTGATAAGTCCCGACCAAACAGAGTACACATATGCTCTTGACTTAACTTCCCAAGCACAAATAACGAGGCGTAATCTGAGGCATTGCCGGCCGGATGAGAATAGCAAAGGACATGAAGATCCAGGTACTAAATGCTAAGGTAGACTCCAACCTGGTATCAAGTCAAATCAACGGAGAGTTCACCACCTACAAAGAAAGCATGACCAAGTATTTAGCTAAGGCAAAAGAATATATCGGATGCTTCAGGAAGTTCAGAATACAAAATATTCCCAGAGCACAGAATCAAAAGGCAGATGTGCTGAGCAAACTGGCCTCCGTGGCATTCGATCACTTGACAAAAGAAATACTCGTCGAAGTATTAGAAACACCATCAACCGAAGAGAAGGTCATCGGAGCGATAGTTGAAGAAGAGGAAGAAAACTGGATGTCTCCCATTATCCGGTGCATTACGGAAGGAAAATGGCCTAGCGACGAAAACGAAGCAAGAACCTTGCGGATGAAGATACCTCATTACATCATGGAAGGCGGGTCTTGTTCAAGAAGTCATATTTAGGCCCAATGATGAGGTGTGTGGGCCACCGCAGCCAATTACGTGGTCGGGGAGGTACATGAAGGGCATGTGGCATGCACTCCGCCCAAGATCCGTGGTAGCAAAGGCGATCGAGCAAGGATATTCTTGGCCGACGATGCATGGGACACCCGGAGGTCATTCAAAATGCGAATCTCGCCAAATACACTCCCGGTTCCAAACCGCCAAGACTCTCATGACTTCCATCATGTCACCTTGCCTTTCTTCCAATGGGAATGGATGTATTGGGCCCTCTCCTGAAGCACCCGGAAGGTCAAGTATGTCATTGTGGCCATCGACTACTTCACAAAGTGGATGGAAGCCAAACCCTAGCAAAACCACGAGCAAAGAAGTCATAAAATTCGTGTGGAATAACATCGTGTGTCGTTTGACCGCCACATATAATTGTAACGAGACAATGGTAGCAACTTCATTCATGACCCTTCAAACGTTGGTGTGAAAACTAAACATCAAACAGATAAATACCGCTGTGGCACATCCTCAAGCAAGCGGTGCGGTAGAGCGAGCAAACAAAAGTTTGATGCATGGCTTCAAGACAAGGCTGGGAAAAAGTAGATCTGGATGGGTCGACGAGCTACCGAACGTTTTGTGGGCTCATCGCACATCCTTAAAGACTAGCAACGGCGAAACACCATTCAGTTTGACATACGGGAGTGAAGCTGTAATTCCCGCGGAAATTGGCATGCCCACCTTCCGAACAATGAAGATTACCGAAGAGGAAAACGAAGAGGAAAGGCGTTTAAATCTGGATCTCTTAGAAGAAAGAAGAGACTCAGCAGCCGTTGAGGAAGCCAGGTACAAAAAGAAAGTGGAACAGTATTACAATCGAAGGGTCAAAGGCGAAAAGCTCAGAGTAGGAGACTTCGTCTACAGGAAAAATGAAGCCAGCAGACAAGAAAACCAAGGGAAGTTGGGACCCAACTGGGAGGGCCCATACCAAATAACGGAGGCATACGACAATGGTTCCTACAAATTACAGACGGTAGAAGGAAAGAGGTCCCCAGACTTGGAGCGCGGTGAACCTAAGAAAATGCTTCTTGTAGAATAGAAAAACTATGTAACCGTTAAGCCCTAGAGGCAGTATGTTTAAACAAGTTTTTAATGAAAATCACAGCTCCCCGTGTTTCGGAGGGGCAATTTTCCACATGAAGTGTTTCTGAACATAATTAGTAAATGATCCCCCCGACAGGCTCGCGACCTCCGGGGAAAAATGGTCAATGTTCAAAGATGGTTTATATCCAAAAAGGATTGCCATAAATGCCGAACGGTTCATACCCAAAAAGGGTTGCCCAGGCGATAAAAAGATGGTTCATATCCAAAAAGGATTGCCATAAATGCGAACGGTTCATACCCAAAAGGGTTGCCCAGCGATAAAAGATGGTTCATATCCGAAAAGGATTGCCATAAATGCCGAACGGTTTATACCCAAAAGGGTTGCCCAGCGATAAAAAGATGGTTTATATCCAAAAGGATTGCCATAAATGCCGAACGGTTCATACCCAAAAGGGTTGCCCGAGCGATAAAAGATGGTTCATATCCGAAAAGGATTGCCATAAATGCGAGCGGTTTATACCCAAAAGGGTTGCCGGGCAAATAAAAATAAAAAAGGTATATCCGAAAAGATTGCCATAATATGCGGAAGGCTTATACACAAAAAGGGTTGCCGGGCAACAAAAGATGGTTTATGCCCAAGAAGACCAAACGCAACACGAACAATCCATGTCTAGAGGAGATCGTCAAGTAAACATAATAATCCATACATAAACAGCAAAATAAATACAAAGATGTAAAAGAGGGCGGCTATAGATTTCATTCGACAAACAAAATTCCCCAAACGAATCCATTCAAGATTACAAAACATATCATTACAAAATAACATTGTTCGGCAATATCACCGTCACGAAGGAGTTATCTAAAAATAAAAACATAATGATAATAAACTTCAGACGGGAGGAGCGCTGGTCCCTTCATCCTTATCCTTATTCTCGACCTTTTCTTCAACGACATGATCCGGGGCGGGGTCAGGCATCAAAGTCGAGACAAAACTATAAGGACGATGGCAAGCATTTCGAACCTTGGCGACGTAAGGATACTCCTTCACAAAGAGTTCATCGTACAGAGCTAAATACTTGGTAGGAGCATCCATATCCAAATCCTCAGTATCGGCTAATATCCCCTGCACTTCCTCCTCCGAACGGCCAATAGACACACCGTCCAACCACCCCGCCATACCACTCAAACTGAAAGGAACAGCCAGCGAAGCCTTATACTCATGGCTGCCATGAAGACGAGCGACGAACGCCGGGATGAAGTCCCTAACAAGATTCGCCCGTTCAATTTCTAGATTCCGGCGACTATAGCCACTTCTGGCGTTGTTTCATTGACGGCATTCTCTTCCTCTTCGTTCTTTAGAGCCCCTTCGTCTCCATCAACTCTTTCTCCAAACTTGATATTTTTCACTCGAGCAAGGGACAATTTTAACCACTCGGTTTTCTCACCTCCGCGTGTGAACTGCTTTTTCAAACCCTCCTCCCGGCGAAGTCTCACCGAGCGTATCCTTAGCCACTTTCAATTCCGCCAGAGTCTTATCCAAAAAGGCGAAGTTATCTTTAGCAGCTTTCTCACACCCACTGTGCTCGTCGACCAACTCGCGGTGATCAAGGTCAAGACTCTCGAAGCGGACAAGCAAATCCACAAAGGCAAGCGAACCCCTAGCCGGATAGCCCACGATCGTGGGTGACTCGAGTCCGACAAAGTGCGCATATATTCCTCTTGACGGGAGGCGGATGAACCATGAGATCCGATACTTTTCGCACCCTTTCACTCTTTCATCTTTCTTGATTGACCACCCGGCACATAGGTGGCGCTAGATGAGTACCTTCTTCATCGCCGGTACCCTTGCCTTCGCGATCTTTGGAGGAGGAGAATTAGCTACAAAAGTGCAAAATAAAAATTAAGCATGCACAGGATATAATTAAGCGATAGCAACAAAAGATGATTCGAATAGAAAGAAACCAACTCACCATCCTCACGAGGAGCGGGTCGCTCGACAAATTGGGAAGCCTGAGCATCATGATCTTTCGGCCCAGCCTCCACATCAACACCAGCATCAACATCATTAGCGTCCCCCAACTTGTTGCTGGAGTGACCCTCCAAATCCCCCTTATCAACAACCGGCGGATCGTTCGGTGGTTGGCCCTCCGGCTGAACGGTGTTCACCGGTGTCGGATTCGTATGAGAATCCAAGTTGATCACCGGAGTAGGACTTTTCTTCCGTCTCTTGACGGACGAGCCACCTTCCCGACCGGCGCTTGCGGGTTGATAACCACAGGCTTCGCCTCCGCGGCCCTCTTTTTCTTCTCTTTGGCCTCTAAAACCTTCGGGTCGGCCACCTCGACCCTCTTCATAGCATTGGTCTTCGGCGGGACCGCCGTGCCAGGGGGACTCGGAAGACTAACATGCATTATATGGGCTTGCCCCTCCTGATACTTATCCCCTCGAGTCATTGCAGCCCCCTTGCGATAGCTCGGCTTAGTAAGATAGTCAGACATGGTCAAAGCTGCAAGATACATGGAAAATGTTAAACAAGAAAACACAAAATGTTAAACAAAGAAAGAAAATATACAGGCCAAGTACCATTCCCCTCGGCATCCTTCAAAGTCGCCCGATAACCCGGATATTTCCATTTGGCCGACAACCCCACGGCATACAAAAATCCGGTGAATTTTAATCAAGTCTATGACATTCATGACAATAAATCCGCATGAGGCATAAAAACTCCCGGTGGGAAGCGGATCGGATACATCGAGTCCGGATGCCTCCACGGCATAGCAAAGGTACCGCCCGACGGTCAATCAAAAGAACTGTCTCTTCCACCCCTTTAACGAAGACAAAATTTCTTGAAAGCACACTTTCGTTGCTTACCATCTCGCTTAGCAAGCGTGAACCAATGCCCTTGTTTATGTAATTTGTAAAGGCTCGGAACAAAGAAGTCGTGGGAGTAATGTGAAGGCTACGGCTATATACCTCAAAAAGCGTAACCCTATGTAAACCTATCGGTACTAATTGGGAAATATGTACTTTGTAATAATGAAGAACGTCTAAGAGGAAGCTAGAAAAAGGAACAGAAATTCCCCCTTCAATAAAATATTCTAAGTATAACCCTATAGCATCATCCCCAAGTTGCCCCATGGTAAAGTCATCTGGTGGCAGCCTCGGATGAAGGTCGGAAGGTATCCCAAACTCCCTCACGGCCCATTGCAACGACTTATCGGTCATAACAGAAGTATACTTATCTAAATCAAATTTGGGACGGGGTTGGGACGGACCCTCGGAAATCGGCCCGGATCCCCGAGCAGATGACGAGCCGGACGGTTCAGACATGTTTCTTAGGAAGGAATGGTCGCACCTATAAAACTAAAGAGGAAAAACTAGAGTAGTACCTGGACAGAAGACGGAGAACAAAGGAAACCGTTCGGCCAAATAACGCAGAGGAGACGTGTGAGTAAAAACTTTTTACGGTGGTAAAAATGAGGAGAAAACAAGCTATTTATAAGCAAAAGATAAGGGTAGCTGAGGCGTCACGTCGTGTCAGAGGTGACGTGGCAAAATCCTCACCACGCAACGCACACACAATGCCACGTGGCCCAGCGTCGTATAATCACGATGCCACGTAACCTCCTGACGTGTCATACTCCACAGTAAAAAAAAAAAAAAAAAAAAAAAAAAAAAATCATAACAATAATAATAATAGTGCGAGACGGGAGGAAGAGTTGCTAAGAAGAAAGGGTGACCGACAAAACACCCGCCGAGCACACTCTGACTTTCAATATCATGAACATGTCCATTAACATGATACTGGGGGGGGACATGTTGGCGTATGTCACCTCCCGGCAACTTAGTCAAATGCCGAAGAACCTAACCCCCCGGCCATAAGCCAAAACCGCTCGACACAGCAGGAAATCTCCCGGATAAGGCACACTACCCCAATTGAACCAAACACATATGCAATCATGTACCGGAGGGTTAAACATAACCCCCCGGCATAACGGACACCTGACATCATCATGCATAAAAGGAAAGGAATCTTGGTGAACCATCGACCCTTTCGAGCGGAATCTAAGCAGTAAAGTCAACTCCGCCCAAAAGAGTCACTATCGCCCACGTGATCTCGGGTGAGGACAAAACTCCGCATCTATAAAAGGAATCAAGCAACGACATTCGAGGTTAATCAATTCTCACCTATTTTTCATAGCATTTTACTCGACATATACATATACTCATCCTCACGCTCGAGCTTGGTCTAGGATAAAACCCTAGGCGAGGCTATCAATCCGCTCGTGTTGTCTTTGTGTTCACAACTTTTATCAACAAGGGTATCTAATCCGGAGGGGCAATATTGTATCGGAGAAAGACACCTTATTGCATCATACATATATGTAGATAGGATTAGCTTGTTAGGATAATTACAACTTTTACCTCAACAACTAAACCAAATTCAACAAACCAAACATTGTTATTACATTAATGAAACTCATGTCGGTTCACAAACTAAAATTATACTCATAGTGATTCCCATTGATTATGTATCAATAGTTTATTTTTCTATCTAATCTTTAGGTGCAACTAAATGTTCGATTGTAGCTATATTGAAATGAAATTTTACAATTTGTTATCATTTTACGAGGATTTTTTAGCCCGCTCAATTTGTTGGGCGCAAGGCTTGGCTTCGTTATTACGGTCGAAATACTAGAACGAAATAGCATTATGTGACATTTGATAACTATACCAATATGTGTGATTCTATGGTTTTGGAACATTTGTTGAGTTTGGTTTATAAACACACAAATGCACAAGGAGATCGATAAGGTCATTATTACGTTATACATATATCAATATATGTAGATAGAATTATTTGGCGATCTTCATTGCTCGAAATGTGTAAAGCAAGGCATTGGACCACGCTATATGTAGATAGAATTATTTGGTTGATAAGGTTTTAAAGGTACCATTTGAGGGTCGTTTAAGTCCTTATTTGATCACTTTTGTATCCGTTATTGCTTAATATCGTTCCTTTTCACTTTTTTGTGGTCTCGTGAAGGCAAAATCTTTGGAATGGCACTTATTTGGACGAGAAAAGACCTCCACAAAAGCGCGAATATATGAAGAAAATGGCCAAAGTCGAAATCGAGACACTCACGATTTTAGGTCTCGAATGTAGAAGCGTCGAAATCGGACACTCGGCGTAGAAAGCGGCGTCGTTCTATTTGCGGCGCGTCGGAGAATTATTGCCGTCGGAGAATTATTGGGTCGAACTCAAAACTCGTGTTTTCAAGAGGCGGCGTCTAGTTGTGAAAGAGTAGGCCGTCGCTACTCGGGCGGCCTAGATGCGATCCGACGACGGCGTCGGAAAGAAGGGCGGCGTCACGGACATAAGGTGGCGCCGTCGCAAGGTTAACGTGGCCAAGACGAAACCCAATGGCGGCGACACGGCGTCACTAAACATAAGGTGGCCGTCATAATTGTAATCTTATATATAGAATCCGAATTTTTCGGTCTTTGTGTGGAGAGTCTTTGGGTAAAACCTAAAACCGAACCTAAGGTGTCTTGTACAGTATTTTAGGGTTTTAACCTATCTTACACCAAGATAAGTCTTTGCTTCATTAATTCAATTATGTCTTTGATTATTTGTGTGTATGCTTGCATGTTCTCCATGTCCGGCTAATTTATTTGTGTGTTTGCTTAGGAAGTATGAAACTTAATTATTGAATATTGATTGGTTGTTTCTTATCTTAGTTGATTAATGATCTAGTAATGCGATAGGTCATTCGTTGTGTATAATGCTTGATTCATCTTTGTGAACCTTAGAGTATGATTACGAGTGATTGTAGGCTAAAACATCCGAAGAGTGCCTTAGAGTAGGAGTCTATAATCTCTAAGTGGATTTGTAGACAAGACCCTTTGGTAAGTTCAAAGAGTTAGGGAGAAAGCATACCTACAACTTTAGAAACACAACGACTAGGAATAAGGCGTGACACTCAACCATCAATAGGAGATAATTAAGGAGTAATACAAACTAAGTAAACACATCTTTAAACTATCATACGAGCACACATTAATTAGACATAGACTCCCACAACCTTAGTTTAGATAATTAGATAATAGTAGAGTAATCGGTGAAATACCAACCCCCAAATCCAATACCGAGATTCGTACCTTTCCATTTTCATAAAATATAAAAGATAAAAATAATCTTCCTCAACCTTAACCTTAGCGTAGTAACTCCTACTAGCATTCCTATTCCCTAGAGAACGATATCAATACCCGTGGCTTACCCTAATTACTACACTACAACGATTAGGTTCACTTGCCTGGGGTGTTATAAAACTTGCTCGAAGAAAGGAAGTTTCCTTGACCCCGAGCGGCGTGTGTGCGTTATCAAGTTTTGCGCGCGCTGCGGGAATAGAATAGCTAGTTAGTAGTCCACCTCGTTTAGGTTTCTTTGCTTGATTCCTATCAAGTAAACTTTTTCTCATTTTAGATTTCTCTTAGTCTATCCCCTTCTTCGTAACCTTTGTTAGTAATTCCATCACTTTTCATCATGGAAGGTGATAACCCACTACCATTCATCAACCCACCACCAAATGACCCGCCAAGAGCCCGTACTCTTGGTGAATACTCAAGACCAAGCCACTTAGGCTATAGGAACACCATTGAGCTTCCGACCAAGCCCAAACTACGGCCTGCGATCCGACACCATCCGGTTGGTGCAAAGCGGATGTGCATTCCATGGACTTCGTTCAGAAGATCCAAATCGACATCGAGGATTTCCTCAAAATCGTCGATTCCATCGACCTTGATGCTACTACTCGGGAGACCACGCGCTGCGTCTCTTCCAATTCTCTCTACGGGACCAAGCTAGTAATTGGCTTGAGCGACTTCCCGCCGGCTCCATCTCAAGTTGGGATGATCTTACTTCTCGCTTCCTTGCTCAATTTTTCCCACGGGAGAACCACTAAGCTTAGGCGAGACATCTTGACATTCCATGACTCAAGGTGAGTCTCTTTACAAAGCATGGACTCGATTTAAGGAATTACTCCGTGAACTTCCACACCATGGCATTGATCTTTGGCTTCAAATCCAAATCTTCTATGATCATACCGATTTCATCACTCGACGATCCATTGATCGAGCTGCGGTGGAAGACTCGGCGACTTTAATGCGAGCAATCTTGGGATATCATAGAGGAGCTCGCCGATCAAAACTACGAAGATTGGGTGAATCTCCGAAACTCCGATTAACGTAGTTAATGCCATATCCACTCCTCCCGAATCTCCGATACACTCGAAGAGCAATTGAGTGCCATCGAGAGAGAATTGATTATCTTATGGAAAGGCGAAAAAGAGCACTGTACAAATTCCTCGAGATCGTCAAATCCGCCCACTCCACCAACCACTCCACACCTCTTTCGGAATCTCCAAGTCGCGAGCAAAACCCAAGTTCCATGGCGCTTGTTCTACTTCCCAATACCACTTTCACCAAGCTTCAAAGATCAAATGAGGGAGTATATGGCGGCTCATACGAGAGATTAGCCAAATTTGAAGAGGAGGTTTATAGGCGAGAGAGAGAAATGCAAGCAAAATGAAAGAAATGATGGATTTGGTAATTGAATTTACCAAAACAAGGGCTCCCGAAAAAGTGCTCGTGAAAGCAATGATTGCCCTCCACTTCATTCGTAGCGCCGTTTCCATCATGCACGAGAATGCAAGGGTTGAGATGTGGAATCTTGAGGAAAGCACGAAGGATGAGTCCATGCCTAATGATGAACACGAGACCATTGAGTACTACCTTAAGCATGAAATTAACAAGAAAACCATTGCAAACCAAGTAAACAACTTTAGGTACAATGAAGTTCTTAGGGATGCTCTTGAAGGAAAGATGACGGAAGAAGAATACGATGCTTTACCTATGGAACCTCTGTATGAGTTGGTCATAAAAACCGTTAACAAGAAAACGAAACACCACGAAATTTCGTGATACCGGTTAACATCGGTGACATGGACAATATAAATGCCTTGGCGATCAAGGGACCGATGTGAACATAATGCCATTGTCAATCTATAATAAGCTAACTAATGAGAAACCGGCAAAAACCGACCTTAGACTTTCCTAGCTAATCATACTTATGTCCATCCGTAGGAATCGCTGTTGATGTTCTAATTGAGGTAGCTAACATCGTTTATCCGATGGATTTCGTGATCATTGATGTTGAGGAAGATGAAAGCGTACCTCTCATTCTTGGGACGCCATTCACGGCCACCGCCAAGGCAACCATTAAATGCGGAGAAGGCATCATGATACTCAGCGGAAAGGGTGCGCTAGAATACCCATCGTCCCGATATCCTCTTAAGATCATGGAAATGATTCTTGGTGGAAATCGAAAAGCCGGGATAACAATGTTAAGAAGAAGAAGAATGAGCGGGAAAAAGGGCTTAGAGACTTTATGGTTCAAGGATTGTATGCGACATTATGGAAACCCGATAAAAGTTAAAAGCAATCCTACCTCATTACCTAAGGTACAAAAGGACCCTAAGGAATTTATAAAGGAGAAAAAGTGCTCTTGTATAGGTCCGGATAAGGGCATTACGAGGAAGAAGCAAACCAAGATGGTTTGGGCCTTTCACGATTAAGGAGACCAATTTAAAAGATAAAACCGTAGCCATAATTGTGACATTGGCAAGGAATCCACGGTGAGCATAAAGCGTCTACACCCTTTCGATGAAGGAAAACAAAGAGTCAAGAGGCGGTGGTGAGGAAGCGTGGGAGCACGACTACGAGTCTAGCTACAAGACTCTTTAATAAAGAAAAGCGCTTCGTGGGAGGCAACCCATGCTTAATTGTTTGCTTGTTAGTGTCATATATCTTTTATTAATTGTTTATCCTCATGTTTAAATTTGTAAAAATGCTTTATTTTGTTTTTAACCGTCTTAATTACATATAAAGGTATTTTACATAAGGGATAAGTGTAGGGAGGATTACACGTTTTCAAAAGCGTAAACATGAGAATAACAATTAATTAAAAGATATATATGTTTGTTTGTTCGAGTCAAATGCTTGTATCGAGTCATAATGAATGTTTTGCGAAATTTTTCGATTCTAAAGATGTAAATTTTCGAAATTTTTCGAAAATCGCATGACCGGTTTTGTCGGGATAACTTTGGCGTCGAGATTGCAACTGACGGCGTCGGGAAGGAGTAAAACATCGATTACTTTTCTCGTTTTACGAGCTACTTATAAATTTTGGAATTTTCGGTCTTAATTTTCTTAGAAATTCGTAAACATCCATTCCACAAGCATTATATCCTAGTTTAAATCGAGTCTTATATATATTATTACCGCCGATTTTACGCGAAGGTTTCGTTTGTTTTCTTCAAGTGTGCGGGTTTAGTTTGTCAAGAAGAAGTTACATAAGATTGGAAGGAGCTTTTCACAATAATTCTTCTTGAAAAGAATTTAACCACCACTTTACGGATCCTACCGAGCTAATCGGGGAGTATTAGTTTCTTTCGTTTTAATTACCTTCTTTTATCATAACTTTGATACTTTCGGGAACATTGGGGACAATGTTCGGTTTAAGTGTAGGAGGGAAAATAAAGCGGGAACTTTGAAACTATGCTTATCCTTGACTATTTGCTTTGTCCAATTGTGATTGTGTAATAAACCATGAGAAAATGTCGGTTAGGGTAATTTTGGCACCAAATTTAAAATTTTCATGACATATAGGAGTGGGCCATTAGTCTTAACAAAAGCGTCTCATGGATAGGAAGTTATATGACTAGCACAAAACCCTTACCACCCAAATTCCACCCAAAATGTGAGGATCGCCCTTAGATTAGTAGGAATTAAAGCATTCATCTTTAATGCTTAGAGTGTGAACCGGTAGTATATTAGATTCTAGAACTTGTTTTGTGATGCATTCGAGATCATAAGTGAGGCTACACTTGTGTAGTTAGGAATAACTAAATGATAAGAGGCATTAGGATAACCCTTGTTTGATACACGTAATATAATTACTTCTTCCACATCGGTTGAGTAATTCCCCACACCCTTTGCGTTGTACTCATCTTTAGTACACGATACCCTAGTTAACCCTCGAGCCTATCCTTTTCGCGGTTCTCGTGATATTTCGGTTTTCGAATATCAATGAAAACATTGTTTACACCCCACCCCGAATATACACCCAAATCGCCTTAGCCTACCCTTATGCACTCACTTTTAGTGCAAATGTTTGTTATCACCCTAAACCCTTAGTTCAATTATCTAGTTGCTTGCATAAGTTGCTAAGTCGAGTCATATCCTTTGTATCTGATTTTGGGATGATTGGGATTCATGGGAAAAGTTAAAGTTTATGAAATGACGGAAGGGCGTTAAATTCAAATTCCCTTTGTTTACGTAATAATGTACCCCAAGTGTTTTGATCTTTTCAAATCGGGTCAAATTAGTGTTAGAATAATAAAAACTCAAGTGTAGGGATGTGCTGTAAATCCTAGTATTTTGATGTTATCGTAGAGGATGGTAGAGTAAAAGTGTATGAAAAAAAAAAAAAAAAAAAAAAAAAAAAAAAAAAAAAAAAAAAAAAAGAAAAAAAAAAAAAAAAAAAAAAAAAAAAAAAAAAAAAAAAAAACATCGGGCTACCATCCTACATCTATCCTTTAAATTTATGTTTGTTTATTTCGGTTATCTAGAGTTTAGAGTGTCGAGTCTTGGCTTAGCAACGCCATTCTTCATATCTGATTAACATAAAGATTTTGACTTACCACCACTAAATAGCCTATCCCACCAAACCCTTATTTCCTACCGTAAGCCTAACGTTACAACCCTTTAAAGACCTCTTTGATAGTCTTTCCTAGGTGCTTCGCGTAAGCGATGGAGGTTTGATCTATTCTCAAGCCTATGGTAATCTATGTACTAGGACCGGTTAATGAGTGTTTATCTTCCATTTCCTATATTGTTATATTTCATTTATACACACGAGAGAGATGTGAGTATCCAAACACCCCATGTGAGGTGCTAGTATGTAATTCCGTGCTTGTTATGACTTTCTTGGGGCTTATATGTGTTGTGGACCGTTTTGAATTAATCTTGAATGACCCCAACTTATAAATTAATTGGCTAAAAGCACATTTGCTTGAGGACAAGCAAATAACAAGTGTAGGGATATTTGATAAGGTTTTAAAGGTACCATTTTGAGGGTCGTTTAAGTCCTTATTTGATCACTTTTGTATCCGTTATTGCTTAATATCGTTCCTTTTCACTTTTAGGTCTCGTGAAGGCAAAATCTTTGGAATGGCACTTATTTGGACGAAAAGCGCGAATATATGAAGAAAATGGCCAAAGTCGAAATCGAGACACTCACGATCGGCTGAATGTAGAAGCGGCGGCGTCGGGTTCTATTTGCGGCGCGTCGGAGAATTATTGTGACGGTCGAACTCAAAACTCGTGTTTTCAAGAGGCGGCGTCTAGTTGTGAAAGAGTAGGCCGTCGCTACTCGAGCGGCCTAGATGCGATCCGAACGGCGTCGAGGCGAAGAGGGCGGCGTCACGGACATAAGGTGGCGCCGTCGCAAGGTTAACGTGGCCAAGCGAAACCCAATGGCGGCGACACGGCGGCGTCACTAAACATAAGGTGGCCGTCGCAATTGTAATCTTATATATAGAATCCGAATTTTTCGGTCTTTGTGTGGAGAGTCTTTGGGTAAAACCTAAAACCGAACCTAAGGTGTCTTGTACAGTATTTTAGGGTTTTAACCTATCTTACACCAAGATAAGTCTTTGCTTCATTAATTCAATTATGTCTTTGATTATTTGTGTGTATGCTTGCATGTTCTCCATGTCCGGCTAATTTATTTGTGTGTTTGCTTAGGAAGTATGAAACTTAATTATTGAATATTGATTGGTTGTTTCTTATCTTAGTTGATTAATGATCTAGTAATGCGATAGGTCATTCGTTGTGTACTAATGCTTGATTCATCTTTGTGAACCTTAGAGTATGATTACGAGTGATTGTAGGCTAAAACATCCGAAGAGTGCCTTAGAGTAGGAGTCTATAATCTCTAAGTGGATTTGTAGACAAGACCCTTTGGTAAGTTCAAAGAGTTAGGGAGAAAGCATACCTACAACTTTAGAAACACAACGCAACTAGGAATAAGGCGTGACACTCAACCATCAATAGGAGATAATTAAGGAGTAATACAAACTAAGTAAACACATCTTTAAACTATCATACGAGCACACATTAATTAGACATAGACTCCCACAACCTTAGTTTAGATAATTAGATAATAGTAGAGTAATCGGTGAAATACCAACCCCCAAATCCAATACCGAGATTCGTACCTTTCCATTTTCATAAAATATAAAAGATAAAAATAATCTTCCTCAACCTTAACCTTAGCGTAGTAACTCCTACTAGCATTCCTATTCCCTGAGAGCGATATCAATACCGTGGCTTACCTAATTACTACACTACAACGATTAGGTTCACTTGCCTAGGGTGTTATAAAACTTGCTCGAAGAAAAGGAAGTTTCCTTGACCCCGAGCAGCGCGTGTGGCGTTATCAATATTCATAGTAAACGAATTTGCATCAAGACTAAGCTAGTGGAGAACATTTTCGAGTATTTTAAAATCGTGTTTAAAGGCAATGTGTTTTGGGACCACGTTTTACTAAAGAGGTCTCGGATGGATCCCATAGTAAGATTTGCATCAAGACTAAGGGTGGAAGAAGAGGAAGACGTGTTTAAAGGCCGACTCGGAGTAAATTGGAATCCGGAAATGAAGACTTTGATGTTGAAAACTGATGAAAATCAATTTATGAAGATATTGCACCAAATAGTGAGGTCGAAGAGGTTTCGGAAACAATTTTTGAGAAGGAATTAGATCATGCCCACATCACGGATGAAGGTACCACTCGACAACACCGGAAGCTCGCTCGAGGATCCTTTCAATATTTATGACATTTTTAACAAAAGAAAGCGACCACCAATGGAGATACTAGTTCTAACAACACTCTTAAATACCCACTGGTTTCACACCTTTGTGTACTCGGATGGTAATTCTAACGAACCTTCTTTGAAGGAAAAGGAGATGAGGAAAGTCGCCAAAAATTTCGTGAAGGTAAAGAGAATTCGCAACATGCAAGTCTCGCCCCAATGCTAATTTTAAGGATGACATTATGGAATCTACATGTTCGGGTCATTTCAAAAGACATGAATTACCACGTACAGGTGGTTCTGTGCTACAGGTAATGGAAGATTTGGTGAAGGTTGGACAAACAATGGGATATAACATGGAGGGTTGTTTAAGTAATATTGAAGAAATTATTGATTCTCAAGGAGTAAGCGAGAATCATAGATGAATTTTATGTCTCTAAATGTCCAAGGCCTCGCCCAGAAGGCTAAAAAGGACTGGGTTAAGGAGTTATGTAACATCAATAAGGTGAATTTTCTGTCGTTGCAAGAAACAAAAATGGAGGAAATTGAATTATTCAATGTCAAATCATGTTGGGGTAATTTAAATTTTGAATATGTTTATAGTCCTTCTGTTGGTTTCTCGGGTGGTATCCTATGTGTTTGGGATCCTAGGATGTTTATAAAATGTAATTCCACGGTTTCTGATTACTTTGTCATGATTCAAGGAGAATGGACTCCAAAAGGAAAGCAGACTCTTATCATTTGTATTTATGCTCCTCAAGAGCTTTCCGAAAAGAAGATGCTTTGGGATTATTTGATTTATATGATTGGGAATTGGAACGGAGATGTGGTGATAATGGGTGACTTCAACGAGGTTCGTACACAAGAGGAAAGGTATGGTTCAGTTTTTAACACTCAAGGTGCTAAAGCCTTCAACTCGTTTATTTCAGCTTCGGCCTTGGAAGAGGTTCGTTTAGGTGGCTGTTCCTTTACATGGTGTCATAAATCAGCTAATAAAATGAGCAAACTTGATCGCTTTCTAATTTCCGAAAGCCTTATGAATTCCTGTCCTAATATTCATGCAATTACGTTGGATAGACATCTTTCGGATCACAGGCCCATTCTAATACGTGAAGCTCAGTTTGATTATGGTCCCATTCCTTTTAGATTTTATCACTATTGGTTCGAAATGGAGGGATTTGATAGTTTTGTGGAGAGATCTTGGAACGAAGCAAAAATTACAGATTCCAATGATATTTCAAAACTTTCGAAAAAATTGAAGTACCTCAAAGACAAGATTCGTGTGTGGGTTAAGAATAAGAAAGATAGTTCCAACCACTATATGCAGTCTTTAAAAGTTGAGATAGCTTAAATCGACCTTCTAATTGATAAAGGAGAAGGTGATCCCGAGGTTCTTAATAAAAGGCTCCACGTTACTAAATCCCTACAAGATATTGAGAAACTTTCTGCTATGGAGGTGGCACAAAAGTCTAAAATAAAATGGGCAATCGAAGGAGATGAGAGTTCTAAATTCTTTCATGGTATTCTTAATAAAAAAAAAGGAGCCAACTCGCTATTCGTGGTATCATGATTAATGGTACATGGATCGATTCTCCAAACTTAGTGAAAAGAGAATTTTTATCTCACTTTACTGATAGATTTGCTAAAGTCGAGACTTCTCGACTTCAAATAAACTTAGACTTTCCTAATAATCTGAATCCAGACCAACTGGTTGATTTGGAACGTGAGATTTCGCGCGATGAAGTTAAGAGGGCAGTGTGGGACTGTGGGACGGTGATTTCATAAATAAAAACCAATTATAAAAGAGAAGTTGTGTAGTATGTTGGGTAACTCAAACGTATTAGATTTGAGCACCGAGATCGTTCCGAACGAGGGTTGAATGGAATTTCTAACTCACGTCTCGATTATCGGGGATTTGAATAAGAGAAGGGGATAAAATGATATATTCTAAACTACGGGATAAGGAAAGCATAAATGGAACTAAAATCTATGGGGAAAACCTAAGAACTAAGGCAAACTACGCAAATCTATACTAAAACGAAACGCGAATAAAATGCAACAACGACTAATCTAACTCCTAAAAATAATCCAAAATTACTTTTATACTAAAAATGATATTTGAAAACTATTTATGATTTAAAACTAATTTTTAGGAATTTTCTGGATTTTATTTAGAATTAAAAACTAATTATTAACTTTAAAAATAAAACTAATTATCTAAAAATTATGAAAAAGAGAGGGAGAATTATTGAATTACTTTTCAAAAATCTAAAATAACACAAAAGACTTTTCAAAACTATTTTTTTATTTTTCTGATTAATTTTCTATTTTCTATGAATTTAAAACTATTTAAATCTAATTTAAATTGTGAAAATACCAAATAAAATGGGAAAAATAGGGAAAAATATTTTTATGCTTTTTATATTTTTCCTAAACTGGGAAAATTGAAAAATTATTTTTTGAACTTTTTCAATTATTTGCAATAAAAGCTATTTAAAATGATTAAAACTGCTTTTAAATAAGAAAAATACTAAACAAGTAGCTAAAAATTATGAAAATTCAGGAAAATATAAAATATTATACTAAAGCTATGAAAAATATAAAAACATGGGCTTATGTGGATGAAAATGAAACTGATGTGTAAACCGCTTATCAATAAGTTTATTCAAAATAAGCAAAACAAGAATTAAGCTACCAAACTATAATCAAGCTAATGTAGGCTGAAATAAGCTAATATCAACTAAATCCAGCTACTCCTAACTTCTAATCAGTGATCTACCAAAGTATAAGCTAACTGCTCTTTAAGCAAAATAATTCGACCCATCGCTTAAGCAACAAATCGCTTATTCAATAAGCTTAAGGGAAAACCAAAAGTGTGGATCTCAAGACAACCAACCAGAGATTACATATCTGAAATATCAGCTCATAAGGACTAGTAATGAAGCAATTAGAGATCAACAACTAAAGCTACTTAGGACTTTAGATCACGATGCAATGTAATGATATGGAACTAATCAGTAGGCTTGATTCAGCAATTACATAAGCACTTTAAAGCAAAATAAGGTAACACACCTGAACTCTACCATTAAGACTATCTAAAAGAACAATAATGAGCATGAACATCAAAAGGAACAGGAGGAATCAAGCTAAGCAATACTCACTAAAAATCTCATTAAGACTAGGCTTAGGCTGCAAAACTACTGATATGGGCAGAACAAGTAAATCAGCAAAACAACAGGCAACTAAGTGACTCAACTAAACAAGCAAAACAACATTAATTATCAAATGAACCATGCAGTAATCAATAGAAACCTCATTACACTAACTGATATACTAATCAACTCCAAAAAATATGACAGATGCAATAACTGATAAGACAGAAATGAGAGTGGAAGTAATTCAGTACTTACTTTGAAAACCAAAAAATGAAATGAAGAGACCTTAAACAACCTTGAAACACTTTCATTGCTCAAAATTTACCCATAGAAATTACTTAAAACACCTTTAATCTCTTACTTCCAAACACCCCTTTATATGATCCAAATGCATTCTAACTTTGAAAATTTGATGATATCTAAGCTGAACTGAACTTAACTTGCTTCAATTAACATAAAATACATCATTAAATCAGAATAAACCCAAAAATTTCCTTAAAACTGTTTTGACTCTAAACTTTGACTTTTATTGACTTTTTATTAAAAACTTGGAATTAGAGCTAAGTAACCAGAGATAAGCTCACATAAGCTTGTAAAAGCTTATGTGAGATTATGTAAACAAGAATTTAAAGCAATCGAACTCAGAATTTGAACTAAAATTAAATTGACAAATTAAATTTAAATTGACAAAAAGTGAATTGCATTAATAAAACAGGATTACAATACTTGAAATAAAACTTAATTAACTACTGAAAAAGCATTAAAATGACAGGAAATTAATGGTCAAAACTTCTCTAATTACATGAGAAATTGGACGGACTAAATCTGTGGATGTGAGGGGTCTTATATAGCCTTCATTGAGCTTGGGATTCTTCACAAGAAGAGCCTAGAAGCCATTTGCAGCCACTCATTCCAATCCTTGTCACCTTAACCAATCACAAAGCTTCAAATCCTTTGATGAGGTGTTATACCCAATCGTAGAGCTCTAAATGGCCACGTGGCATTCTTATCTGACAAGTCAGAGGTTCTAGAAGCTCTTGATAGATTCTTAGTACGAGGTTACTTGATTGGGATGTGGGTAAATGGGTAAATGGGTGAAAGGGCGCGTTTGGTTTTGGAGAAGACAGGGTTAGGGCGCGTTTGGTATTATTTAATATATTTCTAAGGAGTTTGACCGGATCTTGGGTTTGACTTGGGTAAATAAACCGGGTAATGGGTAAACGGGTTGTGTTATTAATAAAAGGGGTGGACGGGTTGTGTTACTGGACCGGGTGTAGGTTATAGCATATTGGGCCTTGTATTAGGATTATTGGATTTGGATTATGTTGGATATATCTTGGACTAGACAAATGATCCAAAGGTTTTCATAGGGACCAAAGTTGTATATTCGGATTTTTGAGGGACCAAACTTGTGCATTCTGAAAATTATATCAAGGACCATCTTTGCCAATCTCCAAATAAACCAAGGGCCAATTTGCAATTTTGAATCTTCAAGGCCACTTTTGCCAAATGTCAAACTTGAGGGGCCGCTTTGACATTTCTTCAAACTTGATTGAAACTTCCAAAATCATCCTCTGAGAATAAAATCTTCATAAATGCACAATTTTGATCTTCCGCTCGGCTTAAGCTCTCTTAATCTCTCGTGCTCGGATTTATGTCCGATTTGGTTCCTTTTGCGTGTTTTACATATCCATACGCACAAGCACAAACTCAAGAAAACCACAAATATTAGCAATAAACGGCTCTTTCT
The DNA here is from genome assembly GCA_022545495.1 of Chrysanthemum lavandulifolium. NCBI lineage: Eukaryota > Viridiplantae > Streptophyta > Magnoliopsida > Asterales > Asteraceae > Chrysanthemum > Chrysanthemum lavandulifolium. The sequence goes on along the minus strand of CM040238.1, from coordinate 37,220,030 downwards.
TGGTTATTTTGGGTCAGTTTTGATATAGAAAAGGTATGTGTTTTAGCACATACCAGACGGATAAGTCTCCTGGTCCAGACAGGTTTACTTTTGGTTTCTATCGTCGATATTGGAGTTTTTTTGGAGCAAGACGTGGAAAAAGTTGTGCGATACTTCTTTCACCATGGGGCATTCTCAAAAGCCGGTAATTCTTCTTTTATCGCTTTAATTCCAAAAATCTCTAATGCTAACAAGGTTAAAGATTTTAGACCTATTACTTTGATTGGAAGTTTGTACAAGATCATAACTAAGATCTTGGCTAATCGTTTGGTGGATGTGTTGGGGGCTATTGTTAATGAAGTTCAATCAGTTTTCGTTGCAAATAGACAAATATTAGATGGCCCATTTATCTTGAATGAAGTCTATCAATGGTGTAAAAAAAAGAAGAAACAAACTATGATTTTTAAGATTGACTTTGAGAAAGCGTATGACTCGGTTCGCTGGGACTATCTTGATGATGTTTTACAGAATTTCGGGTTTGGGGTTAGATGGCGGGGATGGATTCAAAGTTGTTTAAGTTCATCTAAAGGATCTATTATTGTGAATGGAAGCCCAACTAGTGAATTTCATTTTCAAAGAGGTCTTAAGCAGGGAGACCCGCTTTCTCCATTCTTGTTCATTTTGATTATGGAAAGTCTCCATATTTCATTCCAAAGAGTGGTCGATGCTGGCATGTTTTCAGGTATTGATATGGGCACATCTTGGCAGCTTTCACATCTTTTTTATGCGGATGACGCAATTTTCATGGGACAATGGAGCGATACAAATATTGACATTATTGTCAAGGTGTTGGATTGTTTTTATAAAGCTTCGGGGTTAAGGATCAACATGAATAAAAGCAAAATCATGGGAATTTCTGTAGCTAGTAATGTTGTTGATCAGGTTGCTAACAAGATCGGGTGCACAACTCTTACAGCTCTTTTTTCTTATTTAGGCTCGAAGGTAGGTGATATTATGTCTCGTACTCGGGCTTGGAATGATATCTTAAATAAAATAGCTACTCGTCTATCTAAGTGGAAGATGAAGACTTTATCGATAGGAGGTCGTTAACGTTGTTAAAGTCGGTTGTAGGTTCTATGCCCATATATCATATGTCTCTTTTCAAAGTCCCTATTAAAGTGCTTCAGAATATGGAATCTATTCGATGCCATTTCTTTAATGGTGTTGATCCGAATGGTAAACGTCCTATCTGGGTAAAGTGGAATAATGTCTTGACGCCTAAGTAGAAAGGAGGTTTAGGTGTGTCGAGTCTATATGCCTTAAATAGAGCTCTTCTTTTCAAGTGGGTGTGGCGTTTCCATACTCAAAATGCTTCGTTGTGGAAAAAAGTTATTATAGGTATTCATGGTGAGTTGAATTTGTTTGTCAGTCCTAACTGTTCGTCTACTTGGTTGGATATTGTTCGGGAGATGAAGCATCTTAAAGATAATGGTCTGGACGTACGCGGTTTTATACAAAAAAAGATGGGAAACGGGTTGGAGACTTTTTTCTGGCAGGATGTGTGGCGAGGCGAGGAGGTTTTTAAATCTACATATCCAAGGATTTACGCATTGGAAACTAAAAAAGACATTACTGTGGTGGAGAAGATGTCTCATGGGAATTTGGGGCACTCACTTCGACGAACCCCAACAAGTGGTATTGAGCAGTCGCAGCTAAATAACCTTTTGATATTCCTTGAAGGTGTGAATTTAGTGGACATGCGGGACAAGTGGTTTTGGTCGTTAGATGGATCGAGTCAGTTTTCTGTCGCCTCTGTTCGTAAGTTGATAGATGATCATAGGCTGCATTCGGTTTCAACTATAACTCGGTGGTCTAAGGTTGTCCCTATTAAAATCAATGTTCATGCTTGGAAAGTGAAGATGGATTGCTTGCCTACGAGGTTCAATATCTCTAGAAGAGGCATGGAGATTGATTCTATTTTATGTCCGTCTTGCAATATGGCGATGGAGTCGACAAGTCATATCTTCTTCAAATGTAACATAGCTAAAGAGATTTTTCGCAAGATTGCAAGTTGGTGGGATGTTGATTATGTGGAGCTCTCTTCATATGAGGATTGGCTTGAGTGGTTGTTGAATCTTCGGATGTCTTCCAAACACAAATCGATGATAGAAGGGATCTCGTACACTATGTGGTGGACTATTTGGAACTTTCGTAACACGAGTATCTTCGGATCAAAGCTTCAATCCAAGGCGTCTCTTTTCGAGGATATTGTTTCTCGATCTTTCTATTGGTGTAAATTTAGAAGTAAGGCTTCTTTTAGTTGGTTAGAGTGGTTGAAAAACCCTTACTTAGTAACGTTGTAATTTTTAGACTCCCTGCTTGTTTTCAATATAATTGCTGTTAAAAAAAAAGCTTAACAAAGACTTCGCACTATTTAACTAAACTTGACTTATCTTAATCATGTTTGGTTATAATGTTGTACACTAAATTTAATCCCTATGAACCATAAACATCACAATAACTAACAGTGGAAATGAGATTAATCCCGACGGTATCTACCAAATTTTAATGTAAGTGTAAGTGTATCTTGTATCCTTTTTTTAGCAATGCTCATGACTTAACCGTCGTAATTGTAGGACAAAGGAATTTGCAAATTTGGTTTGATTTTGCTATAAAACAACTTGTCTTTTTGATAAAAGAGTTGGTTTAATCCCACATAGGTCTCAACAAAGAAAATATTCTCGGTTATATGATGAGGTGTAGATTTCTCAAACGTGTTGCTAAATATGGATTATCAGGTCATGTTATCACGACTTTATTTTTAGAGGATAATCTGTATTATTTTGTCTTTGTTTCTTTGTCTGTAACAGCTATTACATAGAAAATTTAGTCTATTAACAAACTTTTTAACGCCCAATTTAATTTTTTATTATTATTTTTTACAAATTCATTCATTATTAATGTTGATGACGAATTTTGATAAAGTATTGTCTACAATTATGAAAGGTATTGAAAAAAAAAAAAAAAAAAAAAAAAAAACGTTGTTTGACTTGTTTCTCTTATTGTATTTTCTTTAACACCAACTAATGTGTGTTCTTTAGACATCATACATAAAGTGCAGTTTTAATTTATCTTCTACTATAAGTCTTCAAAGGCGTTTTAAGGCTTCAAGTTTTGCTAAAACCTAACATCTATGTTGCTTTCTCAGATGCAAATGATGAGTGACTTTTAATTATTGGATACACAAAACAAGACTTCAGTTTACTAATTTAAGTTAGCTCAAAATCAAATTTTTAGAAGATCATGTTACTAAGACGAATGTTATAGACTTCGACTTATTGACAGTAATTGTTGCATTTATAATAAAAATCCTTTAAGGAAACCCGAAAAAACATCTATTTCCGGTGCGTGCAACACATCGTATACAGACGCTCCATGGTAACGTGCTGGTGAAAGTCCTCGTTTTTCATCAATAAAACAAGTTGTTCATCAATAGATGATTATTGTTCATCATAGACATTGTCCATCAATAAAATGAGTTATTCATTATCAACATTGTATATCAATGAAAATAGGCATTTATCAATAAAATTATCGTGTTCATCGTAAACAATATAACATGTTGTTCATCAATAGTAAGATTTTTGTTCATCACATAGATTGTTCATCAATAAAATGATTTTTGTTCATCATAGTATTGCTCATCAATAAAACGAGTTGTTCGTCATAAACATTGTTAATCAATAAGAGTTTTTTTTATCAATAAAAAAATTATTCTTCATAAGTGTTGTTTATCAAATATAATTTTTGTCCATCATCAATTTTTTTTAAAAAAAAACAAAATTATAATCATCTTTTATTAGAAACTTTATATTATTAAAATCTAAATTTGATGGAAAGAAATTGTTATATTAATGTTGGAAAAGAATGATATAGTAAGAAGAAAAAAAAAAACTTGTCATGTTGTGTTTACTTGTTAGACTTTTTATATTCATTCAAATGCATAGACAAAATTGTATTCGACCTACATGCAAAATAAGTGAACTACCAGGTTCATACATTTTAGTTACATTTCGAATAAAATAAATATATTATACCATTTAAGTCAGTTAATTTTGCTTACAGTTCAATCTAAGGAATGGAATAAAACACACTCTATGTTGAGAAGCAAGGTGTGACTTTTAAAGGAATAACGTTTTGTATCAAATGCTATATTCCTTTCGTGTAACCAAACATATTCTGTTTCATTCCACTATAAAGGTGCAACTCCGCTCTTATTTCCGTTACAACCAGACATCAATCCGTTTAAAATTTTATAGGAGTATTGGTATGTCTCTATTTACTTTAATTTTTTATGCATCTTACATATCCTTTTTGGTTGGATCGATGATATGTATTGATAGAATTTGAAATATAACTATGATAGAATATCTGATTTGAGCATGCAAATCACAAATATACGCACAATACAATGTGAAAATATACTCTCACAATAAAAATTTTGCTTTGTATTAAACTAAACACATTTATTACATGAATGTAGCTGCGATGGAGGAGCTAAATCACTTTACTCACCATCATCCACTCAGCCTTGTGTATCTAAACCCCGATCGCAAAAGTGAAAACATTGATAAGGAAGAGGAGGAGGAAGATGAAGATGATTTTTACGAGGAAGAAAAGCATGGTGGCCAATGCAACATGTGTAAGGAAAAAATCTATTCATTTCATTTGTGTTACTACGAGTGCAAGTCTTGTGCCTACTCGTTGCACAAATTTTGTGCTGAACTACCCAAAATACAAAACAATCACCCTTTACACCCAGGCCACAATCTTACCTTATCGGAGAGATTTCAACGCGTTAATTTTAGTTCTGAGCATGAATGGATGTGTCATGTATGTAGTTTTAAGTGGAAAAGTTTCTTTAATTACTATTGTTCTACCTGCAGACTTACCATGGACATAATATGTGCTACTATCTCTCAACAAAAGATAAACCACCCTAGTCACCCTGATCACCAACTAGAACGTATGTTTGGCCGCCTAGTAACCGTATGTGTTGCTTGTGGTGAAAAACATGATGGGCACTTCTTTCAGTGTATCATTTGTCCTAGGTATAGGATCCACGTGGACTGTGCTTTGCTCCCAGCCAAGTTACTAATCCAACATCATACTAATGAGACTTTCACTCATCCCCATCCACTTAACCTTGCCTATTCGTTTTCCATTTCTGAGCAAAAGGCTAGATTCTATCCCTTTTGCAGAGTCTGTGATGGCATATTCAATTTTCATTTGTGGTTATACAGTTGTGATAAATGTCGATATTATGTTCATGTTGATTGTGCAACTTCAAAGAGAGACGCGTTTATGTCCATCTTCCTGCAATCAAGTGAGCTATCTGAATCTTCTTCTTTTTATTTCTAATAGTTTGGAAGCAAATGAACATAGTTTAATTTGAAATATGTCATTGATCAGACCTTGGAAAAACTTCTAAAAATTACAAAGACGATGAACATCCGAATTTACTTCATTGCCCATTTTCTGATGAAAGTGACAACCTTTTGAAGCACAAATTTTTCGATCAAAAGGGTGCTATTGATAAGAAACACGATGGCGAAATGCTCAACCATGCTAGTCATCAACACCCACTAACTTTCTTCGACACCCAAACGTCACTCGCTAACGAAGTGGTCCCTCTTCACGATCCAATGAAGAAAATCCAATTATTATGTGATGGGTGTGTGAGACCAATCACAACAGTACCATTTTACAAGTGCTCCCAATCTAATCACCATTGTGATTTTATTCTTCATGAGTGGTGCGCCAAGCTACCCCCTGAAGTACAAGACTATGCGGGCCATCCTAAACATAAGCTTTTTTTCCTGCCAAAAGTCCCTGGTAAGTTACTGGGTGTCTTCAAATGTCCCATTTGCAAGTTACCTTCCAATGGTTTTGCGTATGGATGCACTATGTGTGGATATTATGTATGTATTAATTGTGCTTACATACCTGAAGAAATCACTCATGAAGCTCATTCAGGTCATCTTCTCTCAAAAACAAATCCTTCAGCTAAGCTAAGAGAGAGGTATTGCATAACGTGTAAATATTCGATGGACAAGAGTCTGGGATACCATTGTCCCTCTTGTTACATATACATTCATGTACGATGTGCATTGTTATTGCCTAGAGTGATTAGACACAAGTATGATAAGCATCATCCACTCAGCCTAAGATACGAACCAGCTGAGAACCATATTAGCGAATACTTCTGTGACATTTGTGAGGATGAATTTGACCCTTGGGAGTGGTTCTATCATTGCACTACATGTGACGAGTCTATGCACGCCGCTTGTGCGCCTTTAAAACTTCAACCTGAGCAAGCTACATATATCAATTACAAGAAATGTATCTTTAAGTTTCTCAATGTCAAGTTTGGAAGAACGCTGGAGATAAAAGGTCACTCACATCGTTTGGCGGCCTTTGTTCAAGGAATCGAACGTCATGGTAACTGCATTGAATGCGATGAAAAATTGCAGTATGAGATGATCTTTAAGTGCTTGGAGTGCGAGTTTGCATTTCATTACGATTGTGCTGATGATTCATATGTAAGTTCAGAAAATGAGGCGAGTATGTCCAGTTGATACTATTAACTAACTTGGCTTAGATCTTTAATCAGTTTGTTATATCCTTGTAAATTTTAATAACAGTAAGATTCAAGTTTTACATCCTTGATAATGATTTAACTTGTTCTCCTTTGTCTCCTATGATGTGTCTCATCATTACACCAAGTACAGTTGTACGAGAAATTACAAATACTACAGTCACAACACACCTAGCTTCACTCTTTATTTAGTTCACCACATATAACATATTTAGCTGGGGAAGATAAGAAGTTGCTAGTCGACATTATCTCAACATAGCTTAGGTGTTTGGATCATGAAAGCTTACTGATGCGCATCGTGACGCACCAATTAAAATCTTGAAATAAGCGAATAAGTACCAATATACTAATAGTATGTCGGTAAGTATCAAATTTCACGGAAAGGTGAATTGACAATCAGACTCCTCTTTATCACGTGGGCCTTTATCAGCTCACACAGAAACACAAAACAGACTCCTTTTCAGGACAATTAAGTAGCTTCTACTTAAGGGAAGGCATCATTCATAACAGCATATCCATTCCCCATGGCCTACTACATGAACTAACAACATTTCCTTAACAAAAACATCTTTCCATCAGTCTTGCAGAAACCTCCAAACCTGAAAATATGAAAGAAAAATGTAAATAACTAATATAAGTAGGGCATCCTTAGCTGATGTATTAGAACCAAGGGAAGCACCATATCTATCCATTCAACCAGTAAACTAAGCATTTGTTAAGGCAAAGTAGCTTCATCATATGTAAATGATCGATGGATACATTAAACGAGCCTTAATTAAGGCCCAAGTCCAAGTGTTTAACCCAAAGATTATTTTGCCTTGACAGGCTCTTTTATTTGTAGCAAAGATGATGAATCTTTTATTGGGATGTACTATTCTCACCCACCTAACTAGGGAGGGTTTGTACTTTTTATTTCTTTTGTCCCTCATTTGTTTCAAGACAACATAGTTTTCGTCTGTTCGTATTCCCGATGCTTTTAAGTTGTTTGACTTATTAAACTTTATATTTCTTTGTTCGATTTTCAAGTTTATATATTGATATAAAAAATTATAAAAATAAAAAAAAATAAGAAAAAGCAAAAAAGTAAGGGTGGTGGGAATATAAGAACTAGGGAGGGTGGGAATATCTTGTCCCTTTAATATTTACTACGTAATCCTTAAATAAGTAGAAAGGATATGTATGGGTGATAATTTTGTCCCGTGCCCATCACCAACAACAGGTACAACTGGAAGTAACAGGAAGTACACGAATCTAGGAGGTGATGATGGATCACCATTATATTGTTGCCACACGATCGAGATATAAGCGGGTGGTGGATATGACTTTGGCATAGGTGGTGTTAAACCTATTGGTGAATAAAAAGTAGTAAACTCTTGTTGGTGATGGGCGATGGTTTGAACGCGACAGTGGGTTGAGTCGTTGAGATGGTGTGACGTCGTACATCTTAACCATCGTAAAAGTAGGATTACTGAGTTGGCATATATATGTGATTTATGCATGTCTTTTTGATAGAAGAGTTGGTCTAATCCCACATAGGTCATTGAAAAGAAAATTTATGTGCTTATATAATGGGATGTGGCTGAGAATAACATGTAGACATATGTACAATATTGTCCTTGGTCAATTCGAGTGGTGCTAGTAACTTTATCACCAATTTAGCAGAACTTGATATTGATCCGGAGAATTTGTATGCTTTGTTAACTTTTTTATTAGACTAAAATACACCGTTGGTCCTTAAACTCAGAATGGAGATCGCGATGGGACAAACCCAAGATAATCATCGCCACGGTCCAAACAAGAATGATTAAACGCCGATTGGTCCCGACCACTAACACCTATGTCAACGACTCTTTTCTCGTTAGTTTCACGAGGTAATATAGTCCAATCACATTTATAACTCAACCTAGTTAATTCTAACCCAAGAACTATTCCACTAAAACAAAAAGTGATATTGTTTGAACAAATAATATCGCTGTTCCCTAGCCTCACCACTTAAGTATGACTTCATAAAAGTCAACCCAGAAAGAAAGTAATAGCTCACGTAAATTTACCCGTGATTAACAAACAAATTTATACATTATCAACTACTTAGCTAGTTGACTTATAACAATCAACTATATACGTGTTTGATGAAACCGGAACATAACCGATACTACGAGTCATTGTCTCGATACATGTTAATTTATCGATTCGTTATAAAATATAGAAGATGAATTTGGGCCCAACTTCAAAACGCTCAATCTTGAATCTTCAAATGATCTACACAGATGAGATTGATATCCGTAAATTGTTGAACCGACAAAACCATAGGCCTAAGTTGATGTCGTCGCCGCCACCTTGTCTGCTAAAACAAGTATACAAATTACAAACATATAAGTTATGAACTCAGAGTGTTACTGTGTTAATGGAATTTAACACATGACATAGTATTCATCATCAAACATCACCTAGGGTCGCCTTTTGGGCGAAGAGTGCTAGGACGCAGCTTGTAATCTTTTCTTTGTTCGAAAGGGTGTCTTAACACCGCTTGAAACATCTGCAGCAGCACCACCAACCCTTTCACCTTCCCTCCAAGTCAAACCTGCAAGTTCTCAACATCAAACCCCGCAAACTCAACCATTTTGGCCTTCCCTTCCGGCCTAAACCTCGCTAAATTCTTGAACAACTTGTCTCCTTTTTTCCGGCAAAACCTCCTCTTCATCAACCATCTTTCCTTTTCCATTTCCTTTAATTTTGTCCTTTTTTAGCTACAACCCCTTCTTCGTCTTGATTACTACCCCTCATTTCACTCTTGGTGTCCCGGTTTCACCCCCGCATTTTTTCTTATCGATCCCCGCCATTGACTTGTAGTCCTAAAAGGTGTTTGACTACATCCTAAAGTTAGCATCCCGCTTCTACCCAACCCACAACTTCAAACCGATGTTTTTAAGTAAATTGTGCTAACTTTTGGGGCTTGTGGGCTATGAAGATATCAACTGAGTCATTTGTTTCAACCATTCCAAACAAGGTATGAACATCAACATCAAGATGAATCAAATGCAAACCATTTTCTAGGGATTGTTTAGGATCACAAAAATAACGCCCATTTTGTTCATTAATCTCGATAACACATTATCAAGGCTTGAACTAAATATATCCCTATCATCGGTAAAGGCACTCGACAATTAATGAACCTCGCTCATACCGAGTGGGCTATAATCAAAACCCCATTATAGTGGATTCTCGAACAGACCTCACCTTCTTCTTCTTCCTTGACATCCTTAAACGTGGAGACGAATATGCTTCGCCCTTCATTCTTAATTTTTGTTTTTTTAACAATGGGTTTGACTAGATGTGTGTTTCAAAGACGCGAGTGTGGATGTATGTTAGGTTTCGTTTTAATTGGGTTTTGTTAAATGGGTCGGGTTATTATGAAGTGACCATACGGATAGAATACATCGTCCCTGATTTTTCACAAGTCCCAAACTAAGCGTAAAATCGAAATCATTGTTAAATATGACTCTAGATGCTAACACTACCCATGGAAGTTACTTGTGTAAATACCTTTTGTTCCCATTTTCCTATTTTCCTCTAGATTTTTTTATTTTTGTGAGAAATGAATTTCTTCAAATTCTCGTTTCGATAACTTTTATTCCGATAAAGATATAAAGCTAAGTCGATAATTACTTATCCGCCTTCTCTCAAGAACCATTGTCCCAAAATGAGGTCCACATCAAGGAATTTTATTCACTTATACTTTTGACTTTTCATTTTTCATTCATCAAATTTTTTTTTTTTTTTTTTTTTTAACACTTATAATTTTTATTTATATGAGCTATGAACTACGGAGCTTCACGGGTAATTCCAAGACTATAGGCTTCATGAAATGAGGATCCCTACCTGGCTAGGCTAAGACCTCACTCAATCCCGCTAAAGATCCAAGGGTCCGATCTCGACACCGCAATGATAACTTTACTTATTACTTTCTCACTTATCACTTATTGCTTATTTATTACGGATCCTTGATGTGAACCCAATTTTAAAACAAATATTCTTTTAAGAAGATAAAGAACTAACTATCGCCAAAACTCAACATCTCTAATTATTTATTTGATGATATGGGGTGAAACAATTTGTGGGAACAAAAGCCATAAGTACCTTCGATGGGCTCTAAAGAGAACCAACTACTCCACGTTTAGCATCTAAACTCATAAGTAACTCTATCATTTCTCGATCTCCGCAAATTTAAAATCCCAAATAATGAGATCCGCAGATGCTTTGCCGATAATAAAATTATCTATGGTTAAGGGAACAAGCTAGGGCTCAACACGCCCGGTCAAGTCAGAATTCTATTCCTACTCTCACCAGCGGAAAGTCAACAAGGTGTCAAAACATATATTAATTTAGCAAATGCTTCGTCTAATGAAATAAAGTTATGCATATTTAAAGTCACTCGTGGAAACTTGCAAAATCTTGGCCCCGTGAGCTAGAATCCGATTTTATAGCTTTGTCTAAGAGACTAGCAAAACTTTTCAATCAAAAAGACTTAACAAAAGCTTACAAAAATTTTAAAATTTTTCTCATTTTTGCATAATTTTTCATTTTCTATGGAAAAACGGGGTTACGAGAGTATACGACGAAAAACAAGCAAGTGCGGTCAAATCAAATCGAAGATTACCCTACCCCAGACTAGAACGAAACATTGTCCTCAATGTTTAAAGCAAGGGTATCAACGAAAATCTAAAAGCCGTTTATTAAGTATGCTAAAAGATAAACGTTAGTCGATAAGATTAGGATATCGGATTTCCATAAGCAGCGATCATGAAACTCGAGTGGAGAAAAGACAATCTTTGAGCACGAGAGTCTTCATATCGGGAAAATCCTAAACATAACATCACAAACAACCAAACACGAGAAATCGAAGAGGCTAACCCCTTCACGTTACTTATTAGAAAATAGAAAGAAGATAGAGATGCTTGTTTTGTTATCGAGTCGTTAGCTTGACCCGCCCCGAATTCATTTATCCTTGGGGAAGCAAGTGGAAAATAATCTCCATCGGACTTTCGCTCAAGAGGTTTGGATAAACATTGAAACATAAGAAAGTTCCACCGATGAGATACCCACGGTTCTTAATAACAAAAACTCTAAACGGTGATACCGGGGTCAAAGATAGTATCCTCACTCTCGCAAGAGTGAAGAAGAGGAGAAATCACATTATATGTAAGAAATGGAATAAAGATTTTGATAGCAATAAGGATCCATTCTTCATCTTCAAAAGCATATTTCATATAATCCTTAATCTGATTTTGATCATTTAAGCTCATAGGGTGATTTTCAACAAAAATATTGGGAGGAAAAGGCGGGGTGATGTCATTGATAACTAAACTCTTTTGAGAGAGCTGCTCGTCCCCCAAACCGAAATCTTCCTCAAGATCAAAATAGACGCGATCATATTCGGAGGAGATATGAAATGAGAGTTCATCGAGAACTCCTCAAGATAATCATCATTTATCTTTCGTGGCGGCGCATTTAACGGATCTTCATTCAACAAACTTTCATCTCTTAAATCGGCTTCAAAATCAAAGTCATCGTCCTCACTTTCCGGTGGAAGAGGATCGATGCGAGCGAGGTCATCGGCGAACTCCTCGAGAAGTAAATCAAGAGACGAATCCTTGAGCTCGGGCCTGGAGGATTTCCTTTAGACGGCTTCTACTTTAATTTCATCAATCGAGACAAACGGAGGTGGATTTGTGCGGTACTTGTGATCTTGGAATTTGCACCTTTTCCATTGTGGTCTCCATGTCGGACTCATCAAAGATTTGATTGTCAAAATTGAGAGTATATTCGAATCGAATTCAAACAAAGGATTTGTGAAGGTCATTTTGAAAGTTTCTGAAATCGAATCAAAAGGTGTCTCAGATACCCTTGGGATTGGAACAAGGTCATCAGAATTCTCAAGAGGATTGCATTCAACTTCCTTATCCCCCATTGACAAGGTATCCGAAGGTTTGTTAATGAGCGGATCACAATTGGTTTCAACAATTTCTGGCGAAATTAGATCATCGACTTCTTCCAAAACGACGTCACTTCTCTCAACCGGCGTGAGTGAAGGGGAAGAGTCGGAAATGATAGGATCGAAAATACGAGTGGGATTGCCACTCGAAGAATCGTCATCAATCTTTAAGTTCTCTTCTTCAAATGGTTCATCGTCATCACTATCGTCAAAATCTGAATAGTAAAAAGTGGGTGGATAACTCAGTCTTTCTTGATAATGGTGACTGATATATCTTTCTTGCTTGCCAAAGACGTCAATTTGTGCACTCATAACGGAAATTTTCTCGGAATAATGATCACTCAACATAGTGGTAGAATCATAAGAAACGTCAGCATCCCACTGATAATGATGTTGCGTCATATTCTCGATCAAATCATACGCTTCTTGAGGAGTCTTATGCATGAGATTTCCACCAGCTGCCAACATGATTTTGTCTTGGTCAATCGTAGTGATACCATGATAAAAGGTTAGGATTTGATCAAGAAGCAAAATTCGATGATCGGGACATTTTTGTAATAACGATTTAAATCTTTCCCAAGCTTCAAATATGGTTTCCTTGGGTAATTGCTGGAAATTAAGAATTTCTTTCCTCAACTGCATCGTTTTCGAATATGGAAAGTATTTTGAAAGAAACTTATAAACATCTCTTCCCAAGTATGAATTGAATGTTTTCAAGGGTGTAAAACCAAGATTCGGCTTCGGGTTAAAGAGAAGTGGAAGAGATTCAATCGGATATCATCTTGAGAAACGCCTTTTGCTTCATGATTTGAGTAATAGATAAGAACTTGTTCAAGTGCTCGTTAGCATCTTCGTCGTGAAATCCATGGAATTGGCAATGTTGTCGAAGAAGACGAACCATACGATTTTTCAATCTAAACTTGGTTCCCGGAACGATCGGTCCTCCTCGACCGATAAGTGAAGGACGATAGAAATCCTCCATGGTCCGAGGATCATGGGGATCAAAGGGTGCGAAATCGAGCATTGTGTAGAATTAAACAAATTAGAGGGTAAGGAGATAAGAATTAAACATTTCAGAGGAAAACGAAGATTATTTTTGGGTTTTTAAAAAACATATTTTGAAAAGGAAAATCTTTTTGGGTTTTTATATTTAAGAAAACACAATATTTTTGTAACCGCCACGTCAACCGGTGCTCGGTAGTTTTCAAAAGTACGCTGCAGCCGAGCGGGAACGAAGAGTGGATCGCTCTTCACCGCAATTTAATGTCAAGACTTTCCTTATACCCCGTGTATAGGTTGTACCTTCAAGCGAAATTGACGTAACAATTGACGCTTTCGCTTTTTTTTTGTTGGTTTTTAATTTTTATGGTTTTGTAAACACTCTAGGAAGAATGTTTTGGTGTTTTTAGATTTTTTTGGTTTTGAAAAAGATATATATATAAAATGACGGAACTTCACTCGGGAAGGATCTTCAAATGCACGCGATTCGAGACGGAATACGAAAACTCGCTACAAGCCCTCCCGACAACGGCGCCAAAAATTGATTCGATAAAAATCAATAATAGAAGAGATGTGTAGTATGTGGGTAACTCAAACGTATTAGGTCTGAGCACCGAGATCGTTCCGAACGAGGGTTGAATGGAATTTCCAACTCACGTCACGATTATCGGGATTTGAATAATAGAAGGGGATAAAATGAAATTTTCTAAACTACGGGATAAGGAAAGTAAATGGGACTACAATCTATGGGGAAAACCTAAGAATTAATGCAAACTACGCAATTCTACACTAAAACGCAAATACGGAATTAAAACGAAACGCGAATAAAATGCAAGTACGTCTATTCTAAATCCTAAAATAACCTAAAATTACTTTTATAATAAAATGATATTTTAAAACTATTTATGAATTAAAACTAATTTTTAGGATTTTTCCGATTTTTAGAATTAAAACTAATTTTTAACTATTAAAAATAAAACTAATAATCTAAAAATTATGAAAAAGAGAGGGAAAATTATGGAATTACTTTTCAAAAATCTAAAATAACACCAAAGACTTTTCAAAACTTATTTTTTAATTTTCTGATTAATTTTCTATTTTCTACAAATTTAAAACTATTTAAATCTAATTAATTGGCTAAAAATTAGAAAATAAACTAGGAAAAATCTAGAAAAATTATTTTTTTGCTTTTTGTATTTATCTTAATCTATGAAAATTGAAAAATTATTTTTTGGAACTTTTTCTTAATTATTTGCAATAAAAGCTATTTAAAAAGGATTAAAAACTATTTTTAATTAAGAAAAATAGTAAACAGTAGCTAAAAATTATGAAAAATTCAGGAAAATTCTAAATTATTATTCTAAATCTATGAAAAATAAGAAAACATAGGCTAAAGTGAAGGATATGAGAGCTGATGTGTAACTGCTCCTAAATAAGCTAATGAAAATAAGCTAAAGAGTGAATTAAGCTATCAAACAGTAACTGAAGCTAATGTATGCTAAAATAAGCTAATTCCAACTGGTTCCTCCTAATCCTAACAAGCTACAAGCCCTGTCTATAGATTTATGCTAACTGCCTACTTAAGCAAGACAGTGATCTAGGCCATACTTTTGACTACCGCACCACTTATTCACTTATCAAAACCGAAATCCAGATATTGAGGACTCTAGATGACCACTAAAGAGTATCTCGACCAAATTATAGCTCTCAACAAGCTAAAATGAACAAGTTATGGAATCAAAGAGATCGTTACACACTCAAGATTAATCGAAAGTGTGTGAATGTGGGAAGTAAGGCCCAAAAGAAGAGCCGATTTGACCCATATAGAACATTTATAAAAATATACTAAAAATATCTTTGAAAACACAACCAACAATAGTTTTTAAACCCAAAGTTTCAGATGATTTGGACCAAAGATGATTGAGTTAAAAATCTGAATAGCTCATGTAAAACCACATTCATTGCTTTGACTTTTAAAGATGATGAGATATTTGACTAAATTGAGATTCGAAAGCTCTCAATTTGATTGAAACCGATGTGAATAGATAAAATACAACTAATGTAAGCTAACTAATCACTTAATCTACCTATATGTAAAAACTGACCCACTGATTCAAGCTGATGAAGATATGAGAACAGATTTTGACTAAAAATGTATGCAGATGTAATGAAAGTCCTAAGATGGCTATTAAATGCTTAAATGAACCTAAAGAAGTCAATCCTAACTACTGAATAATCCTTAACCACAGATCACTGTAATGATCCAAACACCACTTATGCAACTTAAATGCAAACTAACTCTAGCCTAGCTTAAATTCTAATCCATGACAGCTGAATATTATGGTCTAACAACAATATGAAGCTAACTAATGCAATACTAAAGACTATAACAAACAGATAAAAATGAATCTAATAGGACAGCAAAACAGATATGAAAAAGCAAGAAGAAACCAATTTCTTAGACACTTACATTGGTCCAGCCACTATGGCTTGCTAAAAAAAATCAATGGAACTGTAATCTAAGCTAATCATCAATCCAAATCCATCACAATCATCCCATAATTCAGCAATGCAGATCAATTCTAACCATAATTCTAATTGTTGACTTTATTTGACCAAAAGAAAATGAAAGTAAATTCTGAGGAAACAAGCTGAAATGGATTTGATACAAACTCAAGTAACCACTTAGAATATCAATAAGCTGAAGTGTAATAATGAAACAGTAATGAAAATTTAAGCTGAAAATATTTTATTGATAAAATTTGAGTACAAAATAGAAATAACAAAGCTGAATTTAATCTAAAAACATTTGAAAATTACAAGACCACTCAGAAACTACTTTCTACACTACTCCTACTCTACTCCTATTCTACATGAGATTACAAGTGAAAATGAGGAGGTATTTATAGCTGAGCAGAAGTAATAGAAGGATCCAGAAGGCTTCATCTTGTGCTTTCTCTTGAGCTATTTCCACCCTTTGATCATCTCTACATGTCATCCAATCATTTATCACCCTTAGATCAATGTAGCCACGCATCAAGGACCAATCAGAAGGCAGGAATGGAAGAGAATGACACACGGATTGCCAAGCTGGCATCCGTGTGTCAGTGGGTGTCAGAGAAAAGTACTAAAGTACCCTTAATTAAAGTGAATTGGCTCAATTGGGTTTGAGGGTATTTTAGGGTTCTAGTGCCTGGGAAAGTTTGGGGCAAATATTTGGGCGCGTTTGATTGTTTATTATATTTTGATAGTTTGACCCATTGACCGGGTGTGGTTAATACCGGGTTATGGTTTGGTTGGGACACGGGTTGGGTATATTAGACCGGGTGTTATCTTGGGTTAAGAGGGTAGGATTTGGGCTTGATTGGTTTTTGTTTGGGCCAAGGATAATATATGAACCATTTAGGTATATTAAGGACTAATCATGTATAAAATGAAACTTTAGGGACCAAGGTCAGAATTCGAAAATATCTTTGAAGGATCATTCTTGTCATTCTCAAATAAACCAAGGACCAATTTTGCCATCTTTGAAAATTCCAGGACCAAACATGTCGGCTCGAATCTTCGTGGACTAAACTCGCCATTTTGAGAATTTATTGTCCAAACTTGCAAATTCCTTTCGACCTCGCCTTTTGCACTCTTCTTTCTCTCGTGCTCGGTTTTCTTTGGTTTTGGCTTTCTTTTTGTGTGTTTTAACATATCCGTACCTGCAAATGCACAAACTCAAGAAAACCACAAATATTAGCAATAAACGGCTCTTTCTTGGTTGTTTTGGGTTTTATTTGATAATGAAAAGATATGTGTTTTAGCACATACCATAGAACAGCAATATAATGTTCTTTTTTTGGGGACATTACAAATACACATTGACAGTTCATGACTTTAGTTTGTTAATAACCTATTTATAAGTAGTTTAACAAATTCAGAACTTCAATTTTAAAACTTAATGTGATTCATCATATTCCATAATAAAATGGTGTCATATTAATCTTCTAGGGTAGAGTCTTGTTGAGTATATCCAATCCCATACTCAATTTTTTTAACCTTGATTACTTTTAAGAAAGAAGTTATGGTTATCTTGAATCAAACAAATCAAATAGAGTTTGATTCTCCTAACTGAACATACCATCTGTAACACCCCCAATTTTGTGATACGCAGCGGAATTCAAACTGGGTGTTACTTCATGGCATGACAAATATAATAATAGAAAACGATCTCTAAAGGAGTCGTTTAAAAGGATTTATCATTCAAATTATTCAAATATATCGAGTTTACAAAATAGGTCCCATTGGTTCCATCTGCTTACAAAATACATCAATATAAAGTCTTTGATGTTTTGTGAATGATAAAATATTTATAGCCTTCTTGATCTTGTCCTTGCTCTTCCGTGCCAGCTTCCGACATTATGGACCTGAAATACATGCTTAAAACTCTCAACACAAAGGTTTAGTGAAATTCATAGAGTTTGTTTGATGGTTGAACACATTATGTTGGTAGTGTGAGTTAATTAGACTCACACCAATGGTTTGAAAACAAAACAGTAATTATTGTTTAGTACGGCTGCCTCAAGTATATGATACTTGAGCCCGCTTTTGTTTGTCACCAAGCTCATGCAACCAAGGCGTTAACGTGTTCCAATATTAATTGTAGAAACTGTTGGTACTTGCCCTAATAGGTAAAATTGCCGCTTACCTAATGTTACTCAAATATAGTGCTTTGTTTGCCTACCCGGTCAACACATACGGGATTCATCAGTCCCAATAGATCTATTCACAATATTCGTGCTCACTCTCACTAGTGATTAATGGTTCATGATTTAGGGACTTATGTTTGGAAAATGATGGTTACTTAGTGACAGTATGACAATCAGATAAACATATAGTTTGAGAGCAATGTGTTCGATTTAAAATAAAGCATGTATTCCCCCCAAGGGTTTGTAAAACAATTAAGTAATAGAAAGTGAGGCTATGAACTCACCTCAGAGTAAATGATATCAAATGTGTAATGGGAATGATGGATATGCCATGAGAACTTCTACGAGCAACCTAGAATAGGATGTTGCAACTTAGGTTTGAAATAATAATGCGAAAGAAATAACAAACCTATATACGCCTCTATGTTGATCATGATGTAGTACATGGTTTTTGTGTATGTCGCTTATAGAAATGGTCTAGTTGTGAAAACGTGTTTAGTTTATATATATCAGACACCGCTCGGGCCATCATAATTCGAGGTCATGTAGTAAACGCTCGAGGAGCTAGGACACTTTAAATCATAAATCCAAAGAACTCGTCAAACATTTTACTTAAATGGAACCCTCACATGAAGCTCCCTAGTATTGTAGCACTTAGTAGATAAAACATATGTTTTGTTTATATAGCATAAGTGTCATATGGTTTGTAAACACCAGTTACAAGGTTGTTTGGTTATGATTAAGAAATCATAATGGTTATCACAAGTATTGTCATTTTCATAAATATGATCATTTGATAATGTAAGTATATAAAGTTATGTCGTTTGATTTGTGTTGGTGTTGATTTGCCAAGGTTAACACCTTAGTTAACGGTCTTGGGTAAATAAGCCTTGAGGCTTTAGCCATGGCCTTGCCGTGGCTTTGGTCTTGACTACCATGGTCTTGAGACTCAGCTTTGACCTTAGCCGTGGCCGTGGTCTCGGCTTATGGCCATTAGGCCTCTTGGTTTTCTTTTAGTCGTGACAAAAGTATAGTCGTGAGACTATATATAAGGCAGTTTCAGTTTTTGAAAGATAATGGCCTATTTAAGCGTTTTCAAGGTCTGAGCTTCTTCACCATTGAAGGAAAACGTCGTTCCGGACAATTTTCGTGTTTTAACTTTTGATGATTCGGACCGATACCACTTTCAAAACGGACACCGCTAACAACTTGTGTTTAGGCGCTTCAACGCTTTGGTTTCGCTTAACTTCTTCGGCCGTATCTTTGACTCGCTTGTCCATTTCGGTGATTCAAGTTGCTATGTTTACCTTTTTATCTTGTCTACCATAGTATGTAAGTTAAAAAGTCTATATGTGACTGGTTTTAATGGTCTCAAATGTGTAGAATATGACTAGTTTACTAGTTTGTTACTTTTACGACAATATGTGAATTAAAACATGTGATTGAGTATATGTACATCATGAATCAACATAGTAACTATATATATATAACATGAAGTTGTTAAGATTATGAATAATAAAGATGAGATAATGGTGGTTATTAGTTGCTTACAACTTTTGCCTTTCAATTAAGAAAGGAGTAACTAGTAAGGATCGGACTTTGATTGAACACTTAGGACCTTGAATTGAGCTAGCTTTCTACACCTTGGCACCCTTGTGATCTTGAAGAGTTGGTGATGAAGTACTAAGTTACTTGAGTGGATCTAAACTCAAGAAGATCACTTAAACTTGCTAGAGATTTGATGTAGTAACTTACTACTTGAAACTTCTTTGCATAAACTTGGAGTTTATAGATCAAATTATGGAAGATATGAATGTTTTGTGATATGAACGACCCAAATCAGAATATGAGGGTTCTTAGGATGCATTTCACTTGCTATTTATAGGAGGGTAAGTTTGATTAACCATATATTGGGTTAAATGTTAACCATGGTTAAGTTAGGACACATGTAATGATCTAAATGAACCATGGTTAGGATCAAGCCACCAAAATGATGAATCCCCCCTAAGGTCGGCCAAATGAAGATAAGATGACTTAGGTGGATAGTTTTGGTATTATCTTGAGTTTAGAGCATGATTTGGTTCCGTTAAATGCCAACCGTAAGTTGTTAAGCTATAAAACGTAAAACCGGATATCGTAAAAATACGAAACTTGTAGGAATGATGAAACTCATTATTATACTCCATCTAAAAATATAAAATGAGTGATAAGTCTCATTCGTGCAAAAACGCCCTAAAGTCGAAACACGGTCAAAAACGCGTAATTGCAGATGTATCGAAAAGAACGAAATTTCGTGAAATGACCGTGAATTTATTTAAAGTAGACTAAAATTAGTCTATAAGTGATATGAGATGTCAAAATGTGGTTTTCGTCATACGTGAGATAACTTAACAGTTATACGTAAAGTCTAAAAGTTACGCGATTTAAGCAAAAATGTAGAACGTACAAGGTTAATTTGTTTATGGTCAAAGGAGGAGGGAAATATGTTTGACTTTTCCAAAAAATATAAAAGTGTCAGAACATCTTAGAAAATATAGTGCAGAAAAGGTTAAGTCTGGGTATACGTAGAATTGTTTAAAACGTAAGTTTAGTCTCGTATTGCTCAGGGTTTATTTGGTAACATTTTTAAATGAAATCTTAAAATTTCTTCTAATTTATTATGAGTGATCTAAAATTATTCGATGTGAGGAAAATTGTCGAGTTGATTTTAGTTGTTATGCTGGATGTTTAAATGGTGTTTCACCAAAACGAAACTTTAAAACGATGTTTTCTTAATAACTTTTATGAAAATGATCTAGCGATTGTCGAACTCTCGGGATATTACTAAAATAATTTATCTTACGAGAATGTGAAATAAAAATTTTACGGGATGAATAGTGAGAGTGTATAGTAAAAGTGAATAGTAATTTCTCGAGATGAATAGTAAAAATTTGAGAATGAATAGAAATCCTGAAAATTCGAATTGTTACACCATCAACTTGTGGTATTTCATTAGAATTAATATTGTAAGACAATCTAACAATATATATAAGATAAACATATTCCTTTTGGCTTACCTATTTACCAACTAAGTCAACTTAATGGTATAATAGACTTTCCCAGCCAATTGCATGCTTTATAACATAAGTAATCTTCGACAAAGTCAGTTCATATCCATGTCTCATCAAGAAAACATAAACTGTTATAATCTCATTATACGTTATAAATCATTGATCAACTCAATGACTTCTTGTATATGTATTAATTAAAAAACATAACAAGTTAACGTCTTACTTTATTATAAGTCTTAAAAGACTTCATGTTTATGTCTTTACAATGAATCATAAACATATTTAACTAAAGTAATTATGAACACCACATCATGGCTTCAATAGTAATTTCAAGTTAATTTATTACTTCACAATAATGTAGGACTACATTATTTCTTCATATATATATATATGTCATTCCAAAATACATAAATATACAAATTGAAGTAGTATTAAATTACTTCATTTATTTATGTCATTTAATAATACATAAATATTTAGTTTAAAGTAGTCTTATATATCATCTTGACGATATTATAAATACTTGTCTAATTTAGAAATCAGAATTTATTCCGGATCGATCCCACGTAACATGGAGATTTACCTTGTTGTTACAATCTAGCTAAGCTCTCACATAACGTAAATTGCAACACCAAGTGTTTCTTGAATTAGATATGTATAAGTCATATTAGAACGTAAGTCTCTTACCTCGCAGTCAAGAGAATCCGTTAAATCATATTTCTATGTGTTGTACCTTGCAAACAATATAGATTTCTCGCACTTGTGCATGGAACAATATCATGTAGCAGATAAACAACACAACATATGTTTGTTTATGTGACCAATATGATTGTGTCATTGATATTAGCATAACTAGTAGATGTAGAACCACTTCATTGTCTAGTAAGGAAACGTACATGACTATCCTTAAAAACATAAGTGTCTACACGTGGAAAGTAATTATCTTAAGACTTTCTAGAGATAATATGGGTTACTACCAAGACAACAAAGCTTGTAACTCCCACTGAATTAGAGATCATTACAATAATTTCTTATTCAGTAATAAGAACACAATACTCCCACTATATTTGACAACATTGTAAGTGTTTCATTAATCCATTGAAAGAAAATAGTATTCTATTTACTTGCCTACACTTTTGAGAAAGTCCATAACAATTATTTATGTACTAAAAGAGTGTATTCTACTATGTAGATGATGGATTATCAATCAATGCTATTAACTTGAAAAATTGAGCATGCAATTTTCTTCTTTAATAGTTCTACAATTCGAACAATTGTATGTAGTACCTTTAAATGGTCAAAGCACAACAACTAGATAAAATATACTAGTTTGTCTTTTACCAATTTTGCAGTAAATTAGTCTAGCTTCTAATTTAATAACTCAGAAAATGTGCAACTTTCTTAACTATTAAAATTTGCTTACGAGTTATGTATCTAGAATTTAGACAATTCTAATTTTCTTATCACACCTTTCTCCTTCATGAAAAGAAATATGATTGAATCTCACTCTTTCTTATGAAAAGAGGACTAGGTTTATTCTTTTAGCAAAGTTTACTCTACCAAAAACCCTTACAGGTGTAGATCAATTTACCATTACAAGAATAACTCACGTTTACGGTTTAATGTTGCATTAATACATTTAAAGAATTAGCAAAATTCAATTTTAGTATTTTCGATAATTAAATTTTTCAAGAAAATAAAATACCCAAGGTAATATTCATATAACCATAGAATTTTCTCGAAATCTAGGATCCAAATTATCATAGTTCCATTACATCAGTTGATCTGCTAGTAACGAAAGCACATAATAAGGTAATATGTCGAACAATAATTGGCAAACCTTTTTCCAATTCCTAGATTATTATGGGATTTACATTACCAACAATATTGCAAATGTAAACATGTTTTATCCCCATCTTGTGCCTTGAGTCCAGTTCTCACTTACTACTCAATTTAAGTCGTCTAACTTAAAGTCCATGCGAGGTCTGACTTCACATGAAGATTTACCTTTCCATCACAATCTCGCCAAGTTCCCACATGACGTAAATTGCAACTTTAAGTGTTCCTTTAACTAGATGGCACTAACTTAATTTTAAAATGGCACTAGTTTTGATGTGTATAGCCAAAATATGTACGAAAAAGCATGCATACAACTTCGTATCAATAGTTTTAATAAAAAATAAATTAATTAACCAATTCACAAAGATTAAATTAACAAAGTTTTGATTGAGGTATTGGGTTCACCAATCAAAGAATTTACCTTTAATTATCGTCCCTTATATCGTACTTTTACATAAGTATAAAGACTTGGTGTTTCGGATAATTACCACAAAGTGGCATATGGAATTAAAGCTAATTCGCTCTTAAGATGATTTTGTACATAAAATAGCCTAATTGGTAACTCCAATTTGACGCACAAAGAAGCGGAGAATTTGGTCAGCGCGAAGCAATAAACCTCCTTCTTTCGGGTCACAATTTAATGCGCTCCCCTCCTTATACCCCTCTTATAGTTTGTCAAAATTGGATGCGCCGTTCTCACTATTTGTACCAAAACTCATCATTCAATCAAACTTAATGAAAATTTAACTCTTCAAAAACAAATCAAATTTCACAATTGTTTAGTCCAATTTATTTTTCTATTCATGAAATTACCCTTTACTTAAAACTTGTCAAACATAATAAACAAACAAGTAAATAAAAAATAAAAAAATAAAAAACTAAAACAATGCGCACATAACTAACAATTAATATGCGTAAACAAGTAGCCACATGCAACTTATTCGATAAAACCTATTAATAATCAATTCTAGGTTAATTAACGTATATATTAACTAGGGCTTTCACTTGCACAATAGAAGTGAGCCACATACATCGATGAATCGATTGCGTAAGCCATAATTAAAAAATATACCAAATTACACATAATTGATTTATTAATATTATTGAGGTATTCCCAATTCAAAATTCATCAAACCATACATGTAATAAAATAACTTAACAATTAATTTTCACATAACCAATCTTAACAATTAAATATATATATATATATATATATATATATATATATATATATATATATATATATATATATATATATATATATATATATATATATATATATATATATATATATATATATATATATATATATATATATATATATATATATATATATATCGACAATAATCCATGACAAACATGCACGCTTTCATAGATTTAACATAACAATTATTCACGTTGTCTCAAGATCGCATACAATTCCATGTCACATAACAATTATTCATGAATTAATTCACGTAACATATATATAATTGTAGGTTTAGAAATTGATAACATAACAATTAAAATAAACCCTAATAAATTTTTTTACATAAATCGACTTAAAAAAATTTAGGATCGACCTAAAAAAAATTTAATGGGTCGACATATAAAAAAAATTAAAAACCAATTAGCTCAAAAGCCCTAACCCTAAAATTAGGGTTTACATAATCATAACCAAAATCCTAGAATAATCATATCAAACACCATACAATATCCGTTTTGTACGTGTTTAGTAATTAATTACTCATTAAACAAAGCTCGTGATGCCACTGTTGGTATTATATAACATGACTAATCATAAATACAAACAATAAACATCAACTACACATGTGAAAGCGTAAGGAACATATAATGAATAATTAATTAACTAAAACATAAAAGTATGCGTACCTTTTGATTCTAGCAAAACAACAATCCAATAGCAACTCTTCAATTAAGATGAACTCTAATTTGGGTTTATAAGGATTATTGGAATTGCCCCATACCCTTTTGTAATTCAATGCAAGATATAATCAATAGTGTGATTATATCACGTTCTTGTACACACGTATTATAATGAATTGAAGTTATGCTAGTAAAAGAATCACAAAACAAAACCAAACACTTTTGTATTAACAAGAAACTCGATCCAACCCTAAGGGTTTAGGGTCAATCGAATTTGGAAGAGAAAACAATTTTCTTAGGGTTATGTGTGTGTGCACAAGAGATCCAAAAATCGTAACCCAAGCCTTGCTTTTATAGTGTTAATAACTTGTAGTCCAAGTTGGATTAGAATTAGGAATCCCTAATCCTAGCCCATATTCGGCCGATCCCACCAAGGAGGAGGTTTCCGGATCCTTCTTGACTTTCCAATTATTCACACGTATTTGTTTCCTTTTCTAAGTTAACGGTTGTTAATCATTTATCGTTAAATACTAACGATCATTACACGTTTTGTGATTAATAATTTAATATAACATTTTACATTAAATTATTACTCTTTAATTCTCATACGTAACGTGTGCAATCACGTGATCTCGAGTTTGATCCTAACACACGACTACTAAAATAATATCAATAAAACTAACAGTAACAACATGGACTATATAAGACATCCTCAATTGCTATATAAGACATCCTCAATTGCTATATCATCTTTACGTTCCGTTTTCAAGAAAAAATGAATGAAAGTGAAAGAAAGAGGAAGTAAAGTAAGAGAGATGAAGTAAAGTGACTTTTACCCAAAAAGTGGAGTGAAAGTTTTATAACTAAAATATTACCACTTTACCTCACTTTACTTTCTAAAAAAACTGGAAAACACAAACTTCCTCGTTTTCACTTTAGTGCTTTACTTCCTCCCTTTTACTCAACTTGAGAACACAATGTTAGTAAATTATTAGGTTTTATTTGGCTTTACAAATTACAACAATTGTTCAAGAACATAACTTGCATGACTTTTTGATTAACAAAACAAAGAACTAATTTGTATACCACATAGGTCACTCAAAAGAAAATTTGTTACTTTATATAGTGAGTTATGTATTGGTTATTCTAGTTTAGTTTATTGTTACGTTACACCGTGTGTTAAAAGTGAATTTCAAAACATTCATTCCGGTACCATGGTAACGTAAACACATACTTTACTTTTTGTTGTAACATATTTTATGACATTAGTAGCTCTGTAGCTGTTTAGAACAGCTGGTATTCTTTTAGTTTAGTGTTACATGGCAAAAGACATTTAAGTGCTTCTTTCAATAAATCTATCAAAACAAAATCAAACGACTTCTAAATTCTTTTGACCAGACTATTTTTGTTTGGATGAATAAAAGGATTGGATCTCAAGGCCTATATAGGTCCAAATTTCCAACCCAAAGTTAATCTACTCCAATCCTGTTCGCACCCTATCTCACTAGTCGTAGTTTTGTTTTTTTTTTTTTTTTTTTTTTCTTTTTTTTTTTTTTTTCCCCTTTAATGATAACTAAGATTTTTTTGAAGTCATGAACTACATAAGCATCACAAGTTTCTGAAGTATCACCATTCATATTAGAGAAACCACAAAGTATCAACAACGATTATAGAGATTTGTTTCCTCTTGATATGCACTAGTCACATGAACTACTGTGAGCTAATCCATGTCCACCCCCACCAAAATTTTGTACTATTATGATTCACCAATAGATATAAATGACGGTCCATCGGCGACCACGATTTTTTTTCCTGCTGCCAAAGTTGTTGTTGGTGGTGGCATAAAAATAGTTACTTTTTATGATATAAAATAGTTGGTTTTTACCCCACATAGGTCATTGGAAAGAAAATTTGATTGCTTATATAATGTGGCATATACTTGTTATGTAAGTTGAGATTAGTATAATGTTATTCTTTTACTTATAGAACACCTCTAAATGTATAGAGATTATCTATAATTGAAAGGATAAATTGTATGATTCGTTAAATTTTTTCACATTTTTTTTGTTTGTTTTATTTTGTTCTAAGTTATTTACGGCATTTGTGAATGTTCATAAAATCTTTTAGGCTTTTTTACTTGAAAATTTAGGGTGCGTTTGATTTAATACTTTGGATTGGGTTTGAATTTGATGTGACAATAATTGTATGTTTGGTTTATTCTTTTAATAAAAAGAATGATAGATGGAATGAAATTTCATTCCACATTAATTTGAAGGGTTTTGGCAAAACATGTGAGACCCATCACTTTCAATTCTCACATATTTTTTTTATTTAAATTTTTATATAATATTTTTTATTATAATTATTGCCACCGTAAGAGATATAAGTTGGTGGAGTTATATCTATTGGTGAATCATAGTAGTACAAAATTTTTAAAAAACGCCTTACCGCCTCCGACGCCTTATTGCTCGCACGGTTAGACTTTGAGGTTTTTTTTTTTTTTTTTTTTTTTTTTTTATGCGAGTCAAACATTATCATATCTTGAAGCTCTTACCCGCTAGAGGTGGTGATCATGTCTTAATGCCTCTTATCCCTTACAAAACCATTCAACCCCTACAAGCCCCTCAACCCATCCAAACACTCAAAAACCCTACGCACTCTATTATTAATGAGTGTTGTTTTAGTGACAAATAATTTTCCCGGTGGTTTTACTCATCGGAAAAAATGGAGAAGAAGAATGAAGGAAATAAAGGGTTGGGAAGTGGGAAGTTTGACTGTGGGATTGAGTGAGCGGGCTACCATTATTAGCTAGTACTTTGTGTATTTAAAAAGTATTGAGTAGGTAGATTATTTACTCACTCAAATAATATTTGTACATATTTCGTATTTTCTAAAAAGTTATAAATACACCGTTGATCCCTAAACTTGTCATTGCGCATCGTAATGGGACAAACCTTGCATTTATCATCGTGGGGAGTCCAAAAATTGTGTCTTAATTTCATTATTTTGGTTAATTACCCTTCATCTTCATCTTTCTAATGTTTAAACCCAGATTCCGGTGACCTTAAACCCAGAATCCGGCGATGTATTTTAGACAAACAACCTAATGTAACAATGACAGACTGTAATTGTTTCCCTAGCGAAAGAGACGTCAGGTTTGCAGAAGCTCTAAGTGTGCTTGCATAATGACGTCACAGTGTAATTATTTCCCTAAATTTTTTTTCGATAACGCATAAGCTAATGAGTCAGATAAATAAGCTTATCCAAGCATCCTCAAAGTGATTTGGTCAATTGGGAGAATTGTATTAATTTTAAGCGTAAATCTTAAACCACCAACAATAATCGACCTTATCCATACGAGCCAAATCAAACTATTGACAAAACATCCAAGATGACTTCTCTTGGTGATGAATTATCAAGTAACCTTCTTATAATATTTGGATTCGGAGATCTTTGCCAAGTAGTTGAACAACCTATGATTGATGACCGTCATTTTGGCTAGAAAGGCAACCAGCTTGCAAAGATCCTTTAATTCCAAATGTCTCAAACACTCGAATTGTTTGGCCCGAATTCCTACCGCAGATTCAAAGATAGTAAATGCAAAATGAGTGAAACTTGCACACCTGCATTGGTTTATGGTCTGATATATGTTACAACACACCCCAGTACACTCGAATAAAAGCTTGGAAGATCACTAAGATTTAATTATACACAAGACAGTCGTTATTTTGCCAAGAAAATAGAGCTGAAAAAAGGTTGAGTAACAGGTCAAATCTCCTTCTGTGTATAGGTCATAATGGGCAGAGTCGGTCTGGGTGAGATGGATTGCTTTTTGTTAAAAAATTATAGACATTTTATAGATTATTAGTTTAGAATTTGAATATAATTATTATGGTCTATATTCCAATCGGAGGTTTATGTGTAAAAATAAAAGGTGGTCAATTTTTGAACTGTTTCTTTTGAAGCTATTTTTAATCATCCATTAATGGGTCAAAATTATCATCTCTAAAAACTGCCAATATCATCCAAACAGTATGAAGATAAGAAGGGTACAACTTGAAATAAATCCCAGAAATGAAAAAGTGGGAATATTTACCTCCAAAAGAATTTGAAGATACTTTCCCATACTTACTTCAATTGCTCGAACCATGTACTTGTCATCAGCAGAAACCTTCCCACCAGGAGACCCCATATTTAAAAGAAAGCCACTATTTACTGAAGCTGCAGCAGCAGCGGCATTAGATGGAGAACTAGGTACATTTTGCACCGCCACAAATGGAAATGCTAATAGATTAATAACAACATTGACTGTATCTTTGACTCCATTTTTTCCTCCACCAGGTCCACTCCAACACAACACATTA
This sequence comes from Chrysanthemum lavandulifolium, assembly GCA_022545495.1. Lineage (NCBI taxonomy): Eukaryota > Viridiplantae > Streptophyta > Magnoliopsida > Asterales > Asteraceae > Chrysanthemum > Chrysanthemum lavandulifolium. The sequence goes on along the minus strand of CM040238.1, from coordinate 37,190,589 downwards.
AAAGTTTAAGATGTACATCAGATACCAAATCAGAAACAAGTTTCACATGTTCCCTTCTAAGCACAACCTGGTGAAAAGTTGAAGCACAACCTGGAAGACACTGACATAATGACGTCTCTTTCGCTAGGGAAACAATTACACTCTGTCATTGTTACATTACGTTGTTTGTCTAAAATACATCGCCGGATTCAGGGTTTAAGGTCGCTGGAATCTGGGTTTAAATATTAGGAAGATGAAGATGGGGGGCAATTAACCAAAACAATGAAATGACCATTTTACCCTCATGTGTAAGGCACATGGGGAAATTAACAGACGTTGACTAACATAAATTTGGTCAAGGGACTTGTTTAGAGTATAAGACACAAGTTTTGGACTCCCCACGATGATAAATGCAAGGTTTGTTCCATTACGATGCGCAGTGACAAGTTTAGGGACCAACAATGTATTTTAGTCTAAATATAATTTAGAGATATGTGAAAATTTAGTATGACTTTGTAACCGTCATTGTTTACATATGGATTTAAGCCGGACCGCTATTAAATGTTTATTGATGGATTTTGGTAATGAGCTAGATTCGAGTGTGTGTTTAATGGCTTGAACCACTAATATAGATACTCTATCGATCATAATTTTTCTAATTGTAAATTTTTAGTGTTATAGGTTACGTCAATTTTTTTAATATTTCGATATCGGTGATTTAAATTATTTATAACATGTCTACCACTTCATACAAATTTTATGTCTTTCCGATTATTTAATTTTTTGAAATAAGTGTTAATTGCAACAAGTAGAGCAATTTTGTTAGCATTAAATAAACCCGACCCGATAATTTATTTAATGGTTTATGGTTTACTAAAAAAATAAACAATTAAAATCATTCAACAATTATATAAAAATTAATAACATTATTTCTTTCAAATTCAGACTTTATATCCACCTCTTAACAGTAAGATGTGGTTGTCAGATTCAAACCTCAAACATCTTAATGAAACAAACACACCCTAAGTCTATTAAAACAAACTAAAAAATATCTAGAATTATATGACCAAACTTTCAGAGATACATTTTTGGCATTCATGATTAAAGTTGATGAAAAATTGTATGCAAAGCCCCTGAAAATGGAAAGAAATGGACTATCGGGCATCCTTTTACATTTTAACTAAAAGAATGGTGGATGGATACTCGACAACTTCAAATGTACCGACGTGGGATGGGCTGTTACACTATATTCATGTATTCTATAAGTTTTGAGATAAAAGCACATTTGCTCCCATAACACACGATGGTTTTTCGAACAATATATGCGTGTTGTCCGCACATGATACACAAGGATAGACAAAAAGATTGGACTTTAAGGCCTACGCTTAAGTGTGCAACCCAAAGAAAATCACGCTTTATGTCTTTTTTCGACCAAGATTTTACTATTTTGATTTATATCTGGGGTATCACTCTAGCTACGATAATGTCATATCCAGTTATCCACCACCGGCTTATATCTCGTCGGGTGGCAACAATGGCGGTCCATCAGCGTATGCCGCATGGGATGCTGCATGTTGTTGGTGGTGGGCCCGCTGGCACATGACAAAATAAGTACTTGTTGTTGAAAGAAACATCTTTGACCAACTTATGAACCTTCAAGGTCTAATATGTAAATATATTATTCCTAACTCTATGTTTGGTTCTGTTTGTCATGTTTATATTTCTCAGGGGTCCTTTATGGAACTTGAGGTATATATAAGCTCTTGGACGGATCTAGGGTTTCATAACTTCACCTACACACAAATTATTCTCTGGTTTTCTCTGAGTGAATATTGATCTTCTGGGTTGGTAGTTTAAGTCTAGTTTTGTGTATTAAGATCATCTTGATCTTGTTCATTGTCTTGTTTCAGTATTTTGGGTCTGTATTGGGTTCAGGTTTAGAGTGTGAGTATTTGTAGACAGCACCTATTAGAGGGACTGTCATATCTTTTCTTTTGTATTGTTTGCTTGCATCCGTGTTGGGGACAAGCTATCTGTGTATATTGTTATAATAAAAGTGAATGATCACCAAGGGTGGTCGGTTGGGTGATTAAGAAGTTGTTGTTGTTTTGATATCATTTTTACACTAGTATAAATCCTTACTACATACACGTTTGAATTAAAAGTTGTTTCTTGTTTATGTATGCATTTTGGAGAGTTTAATTTTGGTTGTACGGTTTCATGTTACACTTCTAGCACTTTAGTTGTAATGCGTGACTGAGGGCCTAGCCAACTCTATCGGTCGGGTGGCCACGGATCGGAAGATGTGACAGTTCAATCAGTTGTAATTGTTCTAAAATGTTAGTTATTAGTTTATTGTGAGATTGAGTCAGAGTGATAGATAGATCGACTCAATTTTTTGTTAGACCTTGTTTGTTAATGAAATCGTTTTGAGAAAACTAGGGTGTGCACCGTTCGGTTTGGGTCGGTTTTGGATAAAATCGAAACCGAACCGAAACATTCGATTTTTATAAAATCTAAAACCGAAACCATTTGGTTTTTGGTGGTTCGTTTTTTACGGTTTATTATCAGTTTCGGTTTGGGTTTTCGGTTTTTAACCGCTCATATTTGTGTGTAGTCAATTTATACCAACAAACTTGATTTTCGTAGAAAATTGATTATTTTTCTTTACTTTTTTGTTAAGATAAGCCTAATAATGTTTATCTCATAATTTTACAATTACACATATATAGATAAGAGACACATGCAAGTGAATTTACACTTAGTATGATCATTGTCACATAAGTATTGATATATTGTAAAATAAAGACACACACACGAAAAACAAACATATAAACGTTAAGATAAATATATTATAAATCCACCTATAAAGTTAATATGAATTTATAAATTACATTTGTTTAGTTATTTATTTACATTATATTTGCTATATACTATTATATAATAAAAGCGGTTCAGTTCGGTTTTTGGACGAAAACCGAAACCGAACCGATTTTTTTGGTTTTTGAAAAGTAAAAATCGAACCATTGGTTTTAGTTTCGGTCGGTTATTTAAGTTCTGTTTTCTCGGTTTTCAGTTCTATTTCGTGTTTTTTTTGCTCACCCTAGAGAAAACTGCAAGTTTCGTGTAATTAAGTTTTCTTGGTTGAAGATATTTGCCAACATATAATTGCAAGTCAAAACATGAAATTTGCAATTTTGCAATAACATTGGATAGTCTCTCATGATAGTCACATCAATAGCATGGTTCTTTATTAATTAAAAAAACATGCAATTGAACAAATAAAGTGTCTCATTTAGGCTGAGTTTGACTTTATTAGTCAAAAAACTCGTGTAAGTTCATGTGTGATGCATATAACCCAAAAGAAAAGTTTAATACAGAACAGTTTTTTTTTAAAGGACAAATCATGCGATCTCATCAATTCATTTTTATCAAATAAAAAAACCCACTTTCATCTATTTTCTTAAAATTAAAATATCTCACAAACCGTTAATTGTTACGCGAAACTAATTATACCGTCGCGACGAAAATTAAATTATTTTTATATAGATATGCACTTTAATTTACTTTCGACAAAATTTTTTTTTCAAAATTTTTGCCCAGATGAATCACATGTGATTCGGAAAATCACACGTTATTTTACAAATCACAGTGATTTTAGTGGCGAAAATTTGAAAACAAAATCGTCGAAAGTATATGTGTCGCATATCTATGAAAAGATAATTTAATTCTATTACGATGATGTATTTTTCGTAGCGAAGGCCATGCTTACAAGATACGTTGTTTAAAAAAGTCAAAAATAAATTTTTATTTTTATTTATTTATTTTTTTGATGAAAAAAATGAATAGATGAGATTGCGTGATTTATTTTTTAGATAAAAATTGCTCGCATCGAACTCAACTCATAACCCAAATGGTATAACTGTGTTTCATACATCTTAACCATTGTAATAATTAATAGGACTACTAAAGTACCTAGCATTTTTGGTTCTTTTCAGCTTTATAACAAATTAAGGTTAATAATATAATTTGCTAGAAGAGTTGGTTATATCACGCTTAGGCCATCAAGAAGAAAATGTGTTTGCTTATATAATGAGGTGTAGATTTGCATAATAAGTTGATACTAATATTATGTTATACTTTTCCAATCGTAGCGAGGGTAATAAGTTTACCATTACGTACTATTGGAAAAAGAGAATTTATATGTTTTGTTAACTTTTTAATATTTGATAAGATAATTTGTTAACTTTTTATTATTTTATAATATTGGATAAAGATAACTTATATACTTCGTTAACTTTTAATTTTACGTTGTAGATTATTTTGGGTCTTTTAGTTTTACGTTTTAGAAAATGTCTCACATATATGGTCATTTGGAACATTTTTTTTTCCTTGTTAATATTTTTAGAAAATTACTTGTTAATACATTCATATAACAGAAATCACAAAGTACAAACAACCATTATATAAATAAAGAACGATCTAAAAAATTGTTCTTTAATATTCTAGGAGTTAGATAAATTACGAACGATCTAACAAGTTCTTCATGCACTTACTTGTTCACCTTCTCCTCGGTCTAGTACAATGTCACCACTATTTCGATCGTACTGTCATGTTCAAACCATCACAATCTCCGCCTTCGGTCCACCATGGTTCAACAACTTTTTTTTTGAACGACTGATAATTGTATTAAAAAGCTGCTAGTAAAGCACTAGAAGCTAAAAATAACAACAAATCTAGAAATCAACAAAATTACATAAGCTATAAATTACCTGAGAATTTTAACTGCGAGGAATGCAAAAAGGATGAAAAAACTTTTGCCAATTACTAGACAAGAGAAAAATCCTCACCCACGGAAGTCGAGCCACCATTTTTCACACCGAGAGTGTTTTTAATGCAGACCCAAACAAGCATCGAGGAAAAGAAGAAGAACCAAAAATAAAATAAAATCATAATGATCCAAACTTCTTGAGAAGACCGAAGCGGCCAACAAACAGAGACGATGCTCATCAACTCAATTCCGTACTCGAAGCCATCAAAAGAGATTTGAGCCAATCAACCCGACTCCAAGACATACAATAAATATTTTACTATTTTGATTCACCAATAGGAATGAATCCACATATGCCAAAGTCATATCCACCACGCCAACTTATATCTCATCGGATGACAATGACGGCCGAATTGTTGCACGGGACAAAGTGATTTGATTCACTAGCTGCTTTCGTGTTCTTATGTAGGCATCTTATGGAGTTTAATGTTGTTGGTATGTCTTCATATCGTACACTTTTAGTTCTTGTGTGATGATTTAATAATTTGTAATGGTTCTAGACTCTGTTATAATATTGTGAGTTTGAGTAATTAAGTGATAGATCAGATGAATATTTTGGGATACACTCGTTTTAAAGTAATTCATTCGAGTAAAACTAAAACTAAAATTTGCAACATCGATCACATGAACAAAGGAAAACTAGTACAATACCCGTGCGTTTCCCGAGTATAACGATTCAATAATTAAAAAAAATTATAAAATTATAAAAACACGTTCGCTCCTATAAATTTTTCATAAACACGATGGTTTTTCGACTAATATATATGTGTTGTCTGCACATGATATGCAAGGATAGACAAAAAGATTGGACTTCAAGGCCTAGGCCCAAGTGTGCAACCCAAAGATAATCACTAATTGTTCACCATATCCTCCGTTCATGGCCACAAACCACCACAATCTCCACCTTCGCTTCACCACCAAGATCTTACTATTTTGATTTACATATGGGTATATATCACTTCAACTATGATAATGTCATATCCACCACTAGCTTATATATATCTTGTCGGGTGGCAACAATGGCGATCCATCACCGCATGGGATGCTGCCAATTGTGGGCGCGCCGGCACAAGACAAAATAAATACTAGTATATATCCTTACTACTCGAGTATATGTTTGATTCAAAAGCTGCTTCTTGTTTATGTATGGATTTTGGAGAGTTTAATGTTGGTTGTATGTTTCCATGTTACACTTCTAGCACTTGGTTGGAGAGTCATTTGTAATTGTTTTAAAATGTTAATTAGTAGTAGTATATTGTGTGTTTGAGTGAGAGTGATAGACCGACTAAATTTTTCGAACCTTGCTTGTTTATGAAGTCATTTTGAGAAAATTGGAAGGTACAACATGAAATTTGCAATTTTGGTATAGTTGGTGATCACCAACATTTGAGATTAAGTATACTAGCATGTCGGCCATTAATCCATTTGAAATTTCTGACAAGAATTGGGCCGTTGAAAAGTGCCTTTGGTTATGCCAATTTGTGTAGTCGAAAATGCCCTTGGTGATGCCAGTTTATGTAGGTGGTAGTGTACACTGATTGAAAACAGATGTTCATTTAATTTTGATTCAAGTTTTACAGACCACAATTGAAGAAAGAATGACGGAAAATGAGTGTAACCTGGAAGGTATCACTACAAGAAAATTGGCCTATAGTGACGAAAACAGTTTCGTCACTAACAGTGTAAAAAGTGGTCACAAAATTGTTTAGTGACTAAACTCAAGTCGTCACCAGTCGTCACTAAAGCTCCGTCACGAAATCAATTGGAGACGAAAATATACCTCGTCAGTAATTTGTGACCAGATTAGTCGTCACCTTTTAATCCGGTTAGTGACGAAATTTTTCGTCACAGTTTTAGTAGTGACGGAAAAATCGTCACTGGTATTTACCATTAGTGACGAGAAAGTCGTCATGAACTACAAATAGTTAGAGACCAAAAAGGTCGTCACTAATTATGAACATATAGCAAAAAAAAAATGGAACTAATATTGGTTTTACCGCATAATTGCTTTTGCAAACAAACTAAAATCGAGAAATCTGTAGCAATACAAATACAAATCTAACATATTAACTTCATTCATCAGTGTGTTTTCTTTTCTAATCATCACAAACGTGTCTTCAAAACTCATAATGTTATAACAATATGAGCAGCTTTGAATAAGGCCGCCAACTACATTTACTTGTTGTATTCATCTGCCGACCATATAAAAGCTTCCCAGTTTACACTTTGGACCATGTGCATGCACTGCAACTCAGAGTAAACGCAAAGCTTAGTAAAACTGTCCATGTGACACAGATATTGCATTGTAAAGCAATAAAATGAACACTTGCAGATGGATGATTTTCAACCACTATATTTTACCACGGATACTTTTTCCTTCACATAAAAAGTTGCTATATCTACTAATTACTACTGAACACCATCAAGAAGGAACATAATCCTAAATACTTGCGACAAAATTTGCATCAATGAGTTTGGCTAGTATACTTATACCTGCTACGATGACAAATAAAGTTGACAAATAAAGTTGAAGCTCTTAATTCATTCTATAAATATAAGGGGTAATTGTACTGCTTTCTCCTACACTCGATCTAGATCAGGGCTCACTAGAAAACAGTTCCATACCTTGGAATTTATAAACTTTGAAACTAAGACTCTTGATCTATTTCTTTTCTTCCTTCTTGGCCTCTGCAGCCCTCTTAAGCCTTGCACCCTGATGACGTTTGTTTGTTCTTTCAAGACGGGTCTTAGCAAAAGCATTGAACGATTCCATCTCTTCAATAACCTTCACAAGTTCAGTTGCTGAATTTATTTTCTGTTGCATAAAAAAATCATAAACAAATAATCAACTTATTAAGTTACTGAGTTTATTGTCTGCAAGTTCTTACATTTATGTTGTCTGTCACAGTCACAGAAAGTATGTCTTCGAAAATTTGTTGACATACGGTATAGGCAGATTGACATACGGTAGACCAGTTGTTCCTGAGAATAAAAGCACATTAGCATGCTTATAAGTTATGTCATCCGAAACTCAATTAAAAAATTGAAACATAAAGGATGTGCATCATCATGTATTTGTAAACACAAATCATTTACTCTCTCAGTTTCAACAAGTTTAGAACTAACATAAAGATACGAGAGAATACATCTAACCTGCATATTGGCATTCCCCTGATCAGATGCTCATCAAAGATTTCTACGACTAGTGGGCACTCCCTAAAAAAAGAAGATAAAATGCTAGTCTACATTAAAGATATTTATCAGAAACTAATGAATAAATAAATAAATAAGGAGACAACAGAGTGTCTTTCACGATTCTTACCTCAATGGTATACCCAAAATCAACAGGGTGTAGGGCGAGTACCATGTCCTTCTGATCTAATACATACAAACGAGCAAACTGCAAAGTTTTGGAGATATGAATACAATAGAGCAGTTGGAAATAAGTTTTGTAAAGATTGGTTTTCATGTACGTAAAACTTAGTGGACATTAACAGGCTCATAACATACATAACAGCAACACGTAGCAACACTACTGAAGGGATGTATCCACAAAACTACCAATCAATATGGGACAACTAAAGAGAATTTAGAGGTAGCAATTATGTCCCATTTATATACAAATCCGGCGAATTGAGTCATTTTTTTAATCTTTAATGGGTCAAAAGACGTTAAGCTGAAAGATTTAACTACAAATAGATGGAGCAGGTCAGATATGCTAAGTGTGTTCAAAAGCATAAAACCTTTTTAACTGCTTTATTGAAGAATGCAGTGTTGTAGTTTTGTAATCATAAGACCATATCCGACACATTAATACTTAGTTAAAAAATCATAAAAAAGGAACAAAAGAAGTGTTTGAGCCATTGAGGGTCAGCATTGGGAACCATTTTGGCATGCACTAGAGGATGACCCATTTTGACCCGTTACCAACCCTGGATCATGCATAAGATAATGATGTGTTATTGACTGGAGAAGATAGTTACCTTATCCTGCTTCTTCAATTAAGGTGTTAGTACGGAAAGGTGGAGGCATGAATTAGTAATTTAGTATGTGTCTAAAATCTGATGAACAGATCCTATAAGAAAAACAAAAATAATCAGACAATTACCTAGAGTTGCATATTAATATACATTTCCTTCAGCTCTATATCACTGTTCTTACCTTTATTAACATCCCATATGATGCAAGAGTTATCAACTGATCCAGAAATGAGAAATGCACCATCAGTAGACCACTCCAAGTCCAATACATCTTTTCGATGAAACCTGTATAGTAGTACTTCAACTATGAGTATAAGAAATCGCTAATTTTCCTTGATATTAAATACTCCTCAATCAATCGTCACAATACAAAAGCGGGATAACATAATCAATTTGGCTATAATCTTAGACAGTATTTTCACCAAAAAGCAAAAAAAAATTGAAATGTTTCTGTAATGGTGGTGCAAAACTGCTGGGTAGACACAGCATCCAAAGATACTTTATGTTTGATAAAAACGAATGCTCGCTGACAAAATAATGGTACATCGCATAGTTGAGGCCACTCTGTTTAATTAACTGTTTCTGTCTTGAAATATGTTTTTTATACTTCCATGACTACAATTAGATTTGACTAACTGCAAAAATAGGTTTCATTAAACGTAGTTACAATGAAATGCCTTACGACAATGTCTTGAGGACCTTCCACACATGAGCAGGATCAGTATTGTGCAGTTTCAATATTATCAGCTCACCGCCTGTATATATAAGAAACAAATTCATATAGCGTCTCTTTAAGAACAAAATAACGCATTATATAATCAAGTTAAGAGCTCATACCGTCAGCCCCAGAAGAAAGCAGCTCTCCTGCACATATCAGACGGAACTTTTTAAGTATAACACAGATTAAAAGCCCGGATAAAGGCATTTCAAATCAAAAGAAGGCAACCAATTGCATAATAACCGTTTTCTTGTAGACACATTCCACAAAACTGATAAACACTTCCCTCAATGGAAGGAAGTATGGTATCAAGTGGTGAAGTAAAGATTGTAACAAGTCATGCATCATCGTTCCAGCTACTAGGACACAAAATACATAATCCTATACTGTGACAGTAGAAGAATCATCTCAACTGTAGATATGTATGCACCACCTATTACACGCTAATCCTAGTTCATATTGCTGGTTAGTTTGTCTTTATCTAAGCTTGAGTTACAACTCTGAAGCTAACCTCAAGGTTCCAAATTCAGTCTGGTTTTAAATTCCCCTTTCTATTGCTAGCGGAGCATAGATAAAAAATGGTGACATGGCATTCATTCTCAGCCATTAGATGATGTTAAAATCAAATCTCAGCCATTAAAATACAAGTTTACCTATTTTATAGCTATTTACCACAATCTTGGAAATTTAGTTACACAATAAAGCACATGTTTAATTATTCACTTCATTTATATATTATCTGATCATGTGAAGGATTCGAGTTCTTTCACAAAAAATTCAAAAAGTTTGTTAATTTTCAATAGATACATTATACATAATATGATTCATTATTTTATGGCTACTAAAAACAGCATGAACCTCTAACTAGAGAACTTAAAGAACGTAACTACCTATTTGAAGTTTACATATACGGTTGCAGATGGTGTAGGAAAAATGAAACAGCAATTAACCTTTTTTATAAGTTGTCATGGGTGTCAATATACTCATGGGTAACACATGAATTAACCTTTATTGATGAAAGTTAGATCGTCAAGAAACATCCAACATTGTAAAAATTAGCCTTTCACAATCGTTATTTACTTATTTGGCAAAAAGAAATGCGTCAGCCATTATATTTTCTAATCACCGTCTAAGTAAGGAATTAATAAGTAAATAAAATAGATACTAAACATTTTTTTCTCTTTGACAAGGAAACTACGAAACAATTCAACCGAGAATGAAGGATATGCGTTAACTATACAAACTATCATTTATCTTTCTTTATATATTGTAATGTTTCTCAACTAAGGCAAAGAACGTAAAAAGAAAAGATGTGCCCGGGTAACGCACGGGTATTGCACTTGTTAACATGGCTTTCGACTATATTCTATGTCTTAAAACATCACCTACTTGTTACCATATGCGAGGCCGAGTACATGATACCCTTAATTGCGCTTGTTATTTCATTGGCACATATGTAGAAAAGAAACCAAACTGTACGGAGTGACTTCTAACATATTCAAGAGACAGACATTTTCTAAAACAACTTACGAGCACTAGAGACACATAAAGAACGTGAAAAATAACAATAGCTGCACCATGTATGTAAACTATTAAAAAGTTATAAGCCCAAAACCCAATAAGTTATAAGCTCACTGACAATGCATTTAAAAAGTGAGCTTATGAAAAATAAGGCCAAAACCAAATAAGTTATAAGCCGGCTATATAATACGAAACAAACACAGCCGAGAGTGTCGGGATAATACAATAAGCTAATAAGCGCCTAAAGCTAAACTCCATATATACCCAACCGAGTAGATGACCGCATTATACCCATTAGCCAACTTAACAATGACCGGTCAATTACCAATGTTTTCACTGAGGCAATTTATCAAACACCTGTGTAACAACTAATAACGTTTTCATGGAGGTAATTTACCAAACACCTGTGTAACAACTAATAACGTTTTTATTGAGACATTTTATCAAACACGTGTGTAGCAGGTACTAACGTTTTTATTGAGGCATTATTTGAACACTTGTGTTACGACTACTATTTTTTTTCATCGAGGCATTTTATCAACTACTAAGGTTATAAGCATTCAAGTTTCGATAATGTATTACATCTTGCAATTCACACCTAAAATAAAACAACAATGATCAACAACTAACTACACAAACGTATCCACACGAGGTCAAAATTGATCGAAAATATCAGATAATGTAGCTGTATCAGTGACTATAAGTGTAAAATGACGTAAAAACTAAACGCTTCACGCTCCTTCAAGTAGTGTTTTGATAAAAAGTTAAAATGCTAATGCTGCTTACCAAATGTGCTCTCAGTTCTAAATGCTAAATGTTAAACGTTTCTAAACACTCTTAAAAGCTCATTGCCAAACATACCTACATCAATATAATAATAAGGAGTTTGTACATAGATTTCACTAGTGATCTTCAACACTTACAAACTCAATCGAACAAATAACAGAGATGATTGATGATGGTCAAATCAGAAATTAACCTGACAGATGTCTCTGAATCGGAGACGACGGCGGTGATTGTGAATGCGACGGTGTGACGACGGCGATGGTGAAGTGATTATGGTGATCTCGACGTCGCGACGCTGGTGATCGTGATGGTGATACGACGGTGATGATGGAGGTGATACGACGCTGATGCTGGTGATGGTAACGGTGATGGAGGCGGTGATCGTCTGTTATGATTTAATTTTTTTATCTGAGATATTTATAAAAAGGAAAGGTTTGTGAATGACGGGTTATAAAAGGAAAATTTGATAAATATATGTGTTACTACTTACTACTCCTCTCGTCTCAAAATTATCATTATGACAAAATTCATCGAGTTTAATAAAAGTGGACCATGGTAATTTTCTACCACTCATAAGGAATATTCTCCCACTAAATTCTATTTATTACTAAAATGGAAAGTGACAATTTTTTTGAGAAACCCAAAAAGGAATATGATTATTAATTTGAGGCGGAGAGATTATTTATTGAATATACATGTTTGATATTTATTCAAGGCCTTTTTTTTTTTTTTTTTTTTTTTTTTTTTTTATCATAAAATATAATATGTGACGGTAAAGAAAAGCGTGGTTTTAAAGCAGGTTAACCGCTTATCGTCGGGTTTTAAGTGACCCGGATAGATCGGGTTAGTTTTTTCATCTTTTTATATAAAAGGGGTTGACTCGGTGGTCGAACCGCTTGAAAAAATAATAGTTTTTTTAAAACAAAATCGGGTTGGTCGACGATCGAGCAGTGAACCCGTGTGGTCGATCGAAACCCGCTTTTTAAAACATTTGTTTAAATAATATGTTTAGAAGAGAATACATCAAAGAAAGTTAAATATTTGTAATTTTGCAAATTTCTCTATTATACAAGTTTTTTATCCGTAATGTTTGATAGTTATTTGGATTAATATACGAATATGTTTTAATAAGTACATATCTAAATGCCCTTATTCTTAACCATTTTATAGAATTAGCAATATGTGAAATAGTGACCAAAATTTCGTCACTAATACTTAATGACGAGATTTCTCGTCACTATTCATGTAATTTAGTGACTAACTAGTGACGATTTATAAGTTTCGTCACTGAATTTCTACCGATGACCAAAAATAATGACGAAAAATTATATCGTCACTATTTTCAGCTAAATAGTGACCAAAAAAATTTCTCGTCACTGAATTCTCGTCACTAAAGCTACTTTTTCTTGTAATGTATATATCCCAACCCTTTCTCATTTAGCAATGCTCGTGACCGGCTTAAACAACACACTTTTCTCATATGAATACAAAGATTCCTTAGAAGATTGTTGAAATAAGTGTGTTTCATACATCTTAACCGTTGTAATAATAGGACTATTGAATTAGTATTTTTTTTTTTTGAACGGCAAATGGAAAAATAATAACTAGCAAGAAGCAAGCAAAATATTACATCGGTTTTTTGAGCCAATCAAACCAAATTAAACATTTAGAACCTCTATATTTTAACCAAGAAAATGAACAAAGACGAATGTTATCAAATAAGTCACATTTCCTCATGCGTTGAGTGTTGAATGTGACCGAATTACGATACTTCCAAAGATACCACCATGTTGTTGCCACAATTACTTGTAAGTGAACCTTAAGATCATATGACAGCCGAATGTTATCAAACCATGAAGTCCAGTCCGAATGAGAATTCAAAGCAGGGATAGGCATATCACACCAAATTCGAACCAACTGCCAAATATTTAAATCAATATCACACGAATAAAAAACATGATCGTTGGATTCCATACCGTTAAAGCATATCGGACATGAGATCGATGGAATATCCAAACCTCGTCTTGAAATGTTCAACCGGTGAGGGAGTCTATCCAATCTCAATCGCCATATAAAAATATTCACCTTCCTAGGAAGGACTTTACACCAACTTGTTGGGACCTCAAATGTCGGGAGAATATAATCGTCAATATGATTTGATGATGTACCCTCCGAGTAGCTCGAAGGACACTCCTCTGAGACGTGTCGAAGCCCTTCACTACGAAGGCCCAAGTTAGGATTCGAAATATCCATAGGCGTCAAACCATTCGTTGGCACGAAGGTTACCTAAGGGGAATTCGCCATTCGAAGCCTAAGCCCTTCGGGTAAGGTCGACGGGAACAATGGATAAGGAAACCTCGACTTGGTTAAACCCACGATCTCCTCTCTGGGCTTCCCGTCAAGTTTGAGAACGTGGGTCACTAAACCTGGCGGTTACCCACAATCATGGGGCGCCCCATGATCTCCGACAATCATACAAGAGTGCATTCAACCGTATTTCTTCCACTATAAATAGGTTGGACGGGCAAAGGATTATGGTATGCTCATTTCACACTCATCTCTTTACTTATACACACTTACATAACCATAACTCATACTTACTCTCACGCGGAGGTGGTTCGCAGGTCCAACCCTGCGCAATCACTTAACGTAGTGTTTCATATTTCTTATTCTCGTGTTACTGCAAGTCTTGGCTGGAACATACACCCTCATTACTTTGATCCTCATCGAATCCTGGTAGTGCAATCTTTTGCACAATCATGATTCCTTGTGGCCCCTATTGAAAACGTACCATCTACACCAAGACTCCAACGAACTTCATCTTGACCATCAAATTTTGATAAGGCTCTCAATTCGGCTTGTAAAGCTTCACTTAAGGCATGAGTTCGACCGGAATCTGTAGGCCTCTTCCAATTCATAATCCACTCGCCATTCACAAAACGATCTCTAATTAGACAATTAGGTTGCACATCAAGATGATATAACCTATTATAACGATTCATGAGAGGGCAATCACCTATCCAAGTATCTATCCAAAACCTCACTTTAGAACCACATCGAGCTTTATACCTCAAAGTATCTTTTGGAAGAATACCACTAGAGTCTAAATGGTTAATGGAGCCAATGATATTTGCCCATACATCGTTGGACTTACATGTAAGATGATCAAGACCCGCGTCTTCCCCATGAACGGCTTTAATAACTTGAACCCACAACAAACATGGGTCGGTAACCAATCTCCACCTCCATTTTTTAAGGAGGGCAAGGTTAAAAGCCTTCAAGCTCCCAATATCTAACCCACCTTTATCGAAAGATGCCAATACATTATCCTACTTGATCCAAATCAGTTTTTTGTGTCTTTGTCTGCGCCCCAAAAGAACCTGGCTCTTAATCGTTCAAGTGAGGAAAGAGTGGATTTCGGAACTTTAAAGAGCGACATATAGTAAATACCAACACTCCCTAAAACCGCCTTAACCAATGTCGATCTACCTCTTATTGAAAGAAGGTTTGTCTTCCACTTGGATAATCTGGCTTCAAACTTGTCGTTTAAACCTTGCCAATGCATTAAACGATTCATGTTTACACCAATGGGAAGGCCTAAGTAAGTAAACGGCATAGAACCCGCAGAGCAACCCGTGACACGTGCCATTGATTCTATATCTTCGTTAGGCACACCAATTCCATAAACACTAGATTTTTGAATGTTGATGCGAAGACCAGAAGCCAAATAGAACACATTAAATAAACGTATGATGTTATCCATATCAACACGATCCCATTCTGTAACCAACACGACATCATCAGCGTAAAAGAAATGAGAAAGCCGAATACTTGGATTACCTACCGTTACACCTTTGATCAACTTAGATTGGGTTGCATCTTTGATTGCGATATGGAGCCCCTCCATGATAAGTATAAATAAAAAAGGCGACAATGGATCCCCTTGTCGTAGACCCCTTTTAATTGAGAATTCCGGTGTGGGACTTCCATTGACAAGGATGGAAGTACGAGCAGATCCTAAGCATTCTTGTATCCAGCTTCGCCACCTCTCTCCAAAACCAAACTGAATCAGAATATATTCCAAGTACTTCCAATTAACCGAATCATATGCCTTTTCAAAATCGACTTTAAAAATCATCATCTTCTTTTTGTGATTTTTATACCAATCCATGACCTCGCTTAGCATCAAAGGACCGTCTAAAATCTGTCGTCGAGAAATAAACGCCGACTGTTCCTTACTAACAAGATTGTTCACAACCATTGCCAATCGGTTTTCCAATATTTTAGCAATAATCTTATATTGCAAACGGATTAGAGAAATAGGGCGATAGTCTTTAATAAACACATGATTATTTACCTTTGGAATAAGCGTAATGAATGCCGAGTTAGATCCTGGTGGCATTCTTGAAGTAGCAAAGAAATCCGAGACAAACGACTCTACATCAGACTTGAAGATCTCCCAATATCGTTTCAGGAAATGGAACGAGAAGCCATCTGGTCCCGGAGCTTTATCGCTACCACAGTCCCAAACTGCTTTCTTTATTCCATCACTAGAAACCCGCCTCTCTAAATCATTCTTTTCGGATTCACTTAGTTTCAAAAATGAAGAATGAGCTGTAAAATTTACTTGACGAACATGATGTTGAAACTTGTCTTTATAGAATCGAAGGAAAGCTTCTTTCACTTGAAACGGATTTGAGCTCCAAACTCCATCTAACATAATACCTTGGATCGATTGTTTCCTCCGTTGATGTTTTATCAGTGCATGAAAAAACTTTGTATTCTCATCTCCTACAATATCCCATTTAACTCGCGCCTTTTGGAAGAGATCCATAGACTCCAAACGTTCAATGTCGTCAACTTCTTGAAGTAACTTAATCCGAGTTTCTTTATCTGCATGAGATGCCAAAGAAGAATCAATTTTAAAATCTATATCATGCAACAAACCGAGTATTTCCTGTTTACGATTCACTTCATTTTTCTTTGTATCTGAGTTCCAAGTTTTAAGACGATTCTTGATGAATTTAAGTTTGGCATGCAACGAGACTCTGAGCTCTGTTGTTTCTGTCGCTTGAGAACTATCGTCAAATGCTTGTTTGACCACCGCATCAACATCTTTCCTTTGGAACCATGAATGATAGAATTTGAATGGAATCGGGCCATAATCGGTTTTTTGAATGTGTAACAGAATAGGATTGTGGTCATACCATAAACGATCGAGGATAGTGGCCTTTAAATCAATATGGTCGTCTAGAACCTCTTCCGAAATCCAAAACCGATCCAACTTACTCATCTTTGTACCAGACTTGTTCATCCACGTGAATGACCTACCACCCATCACCATCTCCTTCAGACCCGAGCTATCAATGAACGAGTTAAAATTTTGGGCTTCTGTTCTAGAAAAACTTGAGCCAAACCGTTCTGATTCATAACGAACTTCATTTAGATCGCCAAATAAAACATACCTGCCTTGATGATGATGATAAACGCAAGTAATTTTTGCCACAATATGACTTTTGCTGCCGGATCTTGTGGGCCATAAATATTCACCATGAAATACGTATCAGTAATATTAAGCCATTGACCTTGCACAATAACATAATTATCATCACACCAAGTATTTTGTTTAATGAACAACGCCGGGTCCCAAATGGAAATTAAACCACCAGAAAGACCCCGAGCCATACTACAAGCATAATCAAACGAGTAGTTACCCCTTATTTTATTTCGTTGTAAGTCTAGCTCCTTGCTAGTGTTTTTTTTGTAATATAAAATCGCCGTTCAAAAAAAAATATCATATATATTTGGTTCTTTTTATCTTTATAGCAAAGGTTGAGAATATAACTTGCATGTCTTTTTTTTATAGAAGAGTTGGTTATATTATATCCTACATAGGTCATCAAGAAGAAGTTTGTTTGCTTATATAATGAGGTGTAGATTTAGATAACAAGTTGATACCAATACTATGTTATTCTCTCCAAATTGTAGTAATGTTAATAACTTTACCATTACCTATTATTGGAAAGGATAACTTATATGCTTTGTTAACTTTTTATTGTTTGCGTCTTTTAATTTTATGTTCTAGAGACAATCCGTTAATTTTACGTTCTAGAAAATGTCTCACGTTTATGGTAATTTGGTAAACTTTTTTTTTTTTTTTTTGTTCCTGTTAAAACTTTTACATAGTAAAGTACTTGTTGATAAATTCATATAACATAAATCACAAAGAACAAACAACAACTGTATTATACAAATGGGAGACACTCTTTTTAAAGTAGTAATTCATTCGAGTAAGTTGCACATTTCATCTCATCAATATTTCTAAGGGGATGTCTCTTAGAGGAATTTTCTTTTGCTTACCCTTATTTTGGTGCTTACCAACGGACAAATCTCCACCATCCATCTAGTTTAAGGATTAACCTAATATTTAATACTTAAACTTAAGTCCATTTTTTTTCTTGTCTTTTTGTCTTCCTTTTTATTCACCTTTTTTATTTCATTTTATTATTTTTTTGTTAATTCCGCTTTTTTAAAAGAACGTTTTTTTTTTTTTTTTAATTCGCGCTTTTTATTAGTGTTTTTTCCGCTTTCATACGTTTCGTATATTTTCATCCGTTTTCATCTGCTTCGTCCGCTTTCCAACGCTTTCCTCAATTTTCTTATGTTTTACCGCTTTCGTTCATTTTCATACGTTTTCGTTCGTTTTCACACGTTTTCGTCCGTTTTTTTACGTTTTTGTGTTTTTTGTCCGTTTTTTTACGTTTTCGTGTTTTTCGTCCGTTTTCCTCCATTTTCTTACGTTTTCGCCAACTTTTTACCGTTTTCGTCCATTTTCAAATGATTTCGTCCGTTTTTTTTTTATGTTTTCATGTTTTCGTCATTTTTTATACGTTTTCGTCCGTTTTATACGTTTTAATCCGTTTTCATAGGTTTATATACGATTTCGCTCGCTTTCATATGTTTTCGTCCGGTTTTTATATTTTCTTCCATTTTAGACGCCACCCGCTTTCTTACGTTTCGTTCGTTTTCATACGTTTTGTTCGTTTAAATGCTTTTTATAGGTTTCATGTATTTTCGTCCGCTTTTAGACGCTTTTGTCTCTATTTTTATGTTTTCATGTATTTTCGTCCGTTTTCAAACGTTTCGTCCATTTTTACGTTTTCTTCCATTTTAGATGTTTCGTCGGTTTGACGTTCGTCCGCTTTTATATCGTTGTCCGCTTTCATCGCTTTTATAAGTTTTGTCCATTTTCGACGTTTTGTCCGTTTTATGACGTTTTGTCCGCTTTTATACATTCTTATCGTTTTCATTCATTTTATACGTTTTGTCCGCTTT
Organism: Chrysanthemum lavandulifolium; assembly: GCA_022545495.1. Taxonomy (NCBI): domain Eukaryota; kingdom Viridiplantae; phylum Streptophyta; class Magnoliopsida; order Asterales; family Asteraceae; genus Chrysanthemum; species Chrysanthemum lavandulifolium. The sequence continues at coordinate 37,171,439 of CM040238.1, read as the reverse complement.
CGACGCTTTTCATTTTGATATTTGTAAGTGACACTTATTTATCTCTTGTGATATAACACCGTAAGAAAGATGAAGAGTATTACATTCTTTATCATGTATGTTTTATCGGTTGGGATAATCAACTAAGAATGTGATGATTATGATGATTGGGGTTATTTGCGTTTTGAAAATACTTGGGAAGATTTTGTGTTTTATGATATTATAAAATATTAGAAAAGTTTTAATCGAAACAGAGATGTTATGATACTTTTTTAGACTTGTGGTGGATTCTTCTATTTAATATATACATTGTGCATGTTTCGATAGGTTTTATCGCGATTTGAAAATATCTATGGTTGAATCGACAAACTAAAGAAGCTATGGTTGAAGAAAACGCACATCTTTATAAAAAACTAAGGAAGCTCAAACACCGTGATATGACACATGATATCACAGGTGATATCACCTCACTTGTAATATCACATGATATCACACGTGATATCATGTGTGATAACACGGTGATATCACCGTGATATCACTTGTAATATCATGTGATATCAAAGCGGTGATATCACCGTGATATCATGTGATATCACGGTGTTTGAAACTTGCTAAGTTTGTTGTCTTTCTTCAACCATAGCTTCTTTGGTTTGTTGATTCAACGATAGATATTTTAAATCCCTATATAAAACCCATCGAAACATGCACAATGATCTATTAAAGAGAAATGTCACCACAAGTCTAACCAAAGTATCATAACATCTCTTGTTTTCTGTTAAACACATTTTTAATATTTCATATTATCATAAAACACAAAATCTTCCTAAATATTTTCAAAACACAAATAAAAAATGAATGAATCATCATAGTGATATAATAAGTGATGTATATCATTATTTCTTTCATATATACTTGGTAAAATACTAAATTCTTATCACATTTGGTAAGAATGTAATATTTCACATTCTTATATGAGTATCAAAATTGATAACACATACATGATGAAGAATGTAATATTCTTTATCTTCCTTACATGTGTATATCACAAGAGATAATAAGTGCCACTTAAAAATATCAAAATGAATAAAATGAAGCAAACTATGAAAATAGAGATTTGAAATATTCTCAAATTCAAACAAGTGTTGCATTAAATTAGCATTTTTTGAACAAAATAAGAATTCACCGAGACTTTAACCATTTTATTTCTACTAAGAGTATAATATCACAAGTGATAGATAACACTGGTTGTATTAAAAAATATGCGCTTGTCAATTGCGATGAAAGATACAAAACTATCATGAATCGAAAATTATAAAAATTAGAAAACACATAGGTGATAATATATAAAAATATACAGAAGCGATGAAATATCTCGGTGATATTAAAAGTTAAAAAACATGCTTGTTTGTTTATGAAATATTACAAGTGATATTAGACATTAACTTTTATATAAAATATCACAATTGATATTAGACATGTAATATAATAGAGTTTAATAATAAGCATGAAAGCGTATGAAAATAGACAAAACGTATAAAAAACTAGAAAAACCGACGAAAATGTATAAAACGGACAAAACGTATGAAAACTTCCAAAGCAGACGAAAGCGTCTAAAATGGACGAAACGTAAAAAACGGATGAAACGATATAAACCTATGAAAACCAATGAAAACGATAGAAGTGGACGAAACGTCGAAACGAAGAAAACGTGTAAAACGGATGACGCGCATGAAAACGTAAAAAAAAACGAAAACGTATGAAAATGGACGAAACGATGAAAACGGACGAAACCTATGAAAACAAACGAAAACCTAAGAAAACGGACGAAAACGTATGAAACGGACCAAAACGTAAGAAAACGGGCGAAGCGTCTAAAACGGACGAAACGTTTGAAAACGGACTAAAACGATATAAACCTATGAAAGCGGATGAAAACTTATAAAACGGGCGAACGTCTCAAAACGGACGAAACGTATAAAAACAAACGAAAATACATAAAACGTATGAAAACGGACGAAAACGTATGAAAACGAACAAAAAGGTAAGAAAATAGACGAAAACATGTGAAGATGGATGAAAACGTAAGAAAATGGACGAAAACGTTGAAAAACGGATGAAACAGATGAAAAAAGAGGAAAACGTATGAAAGGGAAAAAAACGCGAAAAAAATAAACGTGAATAACGCAAATTAAAAAAAAGAAAAAAAGAAAAAAAAAATAAAGAAAAAAAAACCGTTAATTCATAAAAACGGAAAATAATAAAAAGAAAAAAAGAAAAAAAAAGAAAAAAAAAAAGGTTAATAAAAAAGAAAGACAAAAAGACAATAAAAAAACATGGACTTAGGTTTAAGTATTAAATATTAGGTTAATCCTCACCATTAGATTATAATAAATGGATGGTGATGATTTATCCCTTAGTAAGCATGGATTTTTAAGTAAGCAAAATAAAGTGCCTTTTGTTTGTTAACATAAAACTAAGATTTGCAACATCTATCACATGCTTCTCTATTAAGCAAAGGAAAATTATGTAATTTCCGCAGTTAACCGGAGTAACTTTTAAACCATATATCGAATTAGTGAATGTGGTAGTGGTCAAGCTCGTTAGCAAAACTTAAAGCTTATAACTTATGTCTTTCTAATAGAAATGAAGAAATATTGGCCTTAGTCCCACATAGGTTCTTGAAAAGAAAATGTGCTTGCTTATATTATGATGTGTGTATCAATTATATAGTCTAATGATCAGCACTCTGATATTCATTTTGATATATGTTGTTCATTGTGATATGAAGGTTTGTAACTAAATCGTAATAAGTATTTAATTATGAGTTTGACTATCATTACGAATAATTTGTATACATTATTAGCTTTTAAAATTTAAAATTAGATGTCTTGTCTTGATTTCCATTTTTTTTTTTTTTTTTTTTTCTTCTTTTTTATAAGTATTATTTAGACTTATTTTGATATTGCATTTTTAGTTTGTTTCTTATTTCTTTTCTATTGAAAAAACTACGGGGTCATTTAAACAATGCTCAAAATTCTTTGACCAAACTTCATGAAATACATTTTTGGTCATTCATTATTAAAGTTGATAGAAAAAATTCTATAAACTGGTGTCTACTGTTTTTTTTTTTCTTTAAGAAAGGCAACATATATTGAGAACTTCGAAAAAGATTAAAGTACAAAATAAGGCGCCTCAACTCAATAATCAAGATAATTAAATGAGGATGAGGCCCCAAAAAAATAGACAAACGAATGAAACAAAGACTATAGACCTACCATTGCGATACAACCGACTCACATGACTAAATTAAGAAAACTACATTACTGACTTAAGATAAAATACACTACAATGACTCAAAATAAAACTATAGATATCGGAGCCCATTGATGAAAGTTTGAAAGCAATATACCAATCTCATTTCACTGCCAAAAATGTATGTCAGGTAATGTGCCATCCAACTTGTTCCCACTTCTTTGGTATGATGAAATGTGAAGAAGTAAATGACACTAGGTATTAATCCACTGCAAACTTGAAGCACTTTAAGTCCCAGTTACACATAAATCAGCCAAGGGTACAGCAAAAACACAAAAACATCCACAGATGTGAATGCCTCATGACCCACTGCAGTCCAAGACCAACCCTGTACCAATGATGTAACCTTAACTGATGCAAAAAATCGCATTGTACCACTCATGTAACTTAAAACTGGTGCCAAAATTCCCACTGTACCAACGAAGTACTCACTGAAAATACATATGCAGCTGCCAAAATAGTGCCAAAACAAATGTCACATACCACTAACTCGATTGTTGCAGCTGCTCAAACAAACTAGTGTTACTAGATATGCGTATTCCGAGGGTCTCGAAGCCATTGTTGCCAATCTATCGCTTTAAATCTCTTTGATCTTCTCACTATCCATTCGAAACTTTTGAGTTGAATGTCTTCTAAAATCTTGTTAACACTTGATACTTTATTTCCAAACACACGATTGTTTCTTTCCTTCCAAATGAAATATCCGGATGTCCAAATTACCGCTTGCCAAATACCCGATAGAGAAGTAGGGACATTAACGTTTCCATTGTGAGAAAAAAAATCCTCAATAGTAAAAGCGCTAACCATCCCCACCTTCCACCAATAAAATAACTTGGTCCATACACTCATTGCTAAATCACAAGTGACCAAGCAATGAGCACATGTTTCCACACTATCGTTACACGAAGCACAAAGTACCGAATCCAAATCAATTCCTCTTCGATCAAGTTCCACTCGTACCGGAAGTCTACCTTTGCGTGCTCTCCAAACAAAAATGTTGACTTTCTTAGGTACTAAGTTGTTCCAAAGCGTGTCTCGACCGCCACCTTCCACTTGAAGAATCTTTTGCTCGATCAAACTCTTTAGTGTTTTGACTTTAAATCCGCCGTCTTCATCGATCGCCCGCCTCCACTTATCCCTACCATCAATAGAAACAACAACATTCCGCAACACCTCGATTAAATCATCATACTCCCTACACACCCTACCACTAATGTGTCTATTCCAATCCCACACCCACGCCCACCTATTATCTACCCATGTACCCTTATCCCTTACGCTGCCCTCTTTCTTTCTATCCAAATGAAACAATCTAAGGAATCTATCACGAAGCCTACTATTATCTACCCATTTATCCTCCCAAAATCTAATGTCCCTCCCATCACCTAGCTCCCCCACACATGAAGATGTGAAATCTATCCCCATCCCATCAATCTCAATACCGCTCTTCGCCTCTTCACAATATCGTGCCAAACCCCCTCCCCCATTCGATCCCCTCACTCTACTGTTTTAAGATGTACTGGGAAAAAAACACACATTTTTTTTATAGAAAAATAATCATTAAGAGCATTGACAATGATAACCCAAGTTATAAAATAACACCGTCTACGTCAGCGCCACATCAGCTTTAACATTTCACCTTAACATCCCCAAAAAACACCCACAACAATAACATTCCCAAGTTAAACTTTAACACTCCAACAATTTACAAAAACAACCCCTCATTTAGGGCATTAAAAAAAAAAAAAAAAAAAAAATGGCGTTAATCCACTAACGCGGGTGGACTAACGCTGCAATAACGCCGGAGGTCCAACGGCTTAACGCCGTTATTTTCTACCTTAACGCCGTTATGGCGTTATGATTGTCAATGCTCTAAGATGGTCCAATGTTAAACTAATATATTGATCTGCGTAGATGTACAAATTGATCGGACGTAAAGGCCCGAAGTTCAACCCAAATATAGTTTGGTCCCTTTTTGTAGCAAAGAGGACGATTCTTTAAATTTGTACCTTGACATTCATATGAATTATATCACAAACCAATATATCCATTGAATTCATATCCGGGATTTTTTACGAATATCTGAAAGGATGTTTATAAACATTTGTATGGAGATTCGCATAAGTGTTATCATTTGGGCAATGTATAGAGAGAATGTTTTTTATAGGAAAATTTGTTATCACAAATGGTATCGATATATAGGGTTTATCAAAATGATACTCCCTTCGTCTCATATTAAATGTCACTTTTAACTTTTGGAGTCTTTTTTCTTCAATTTTGACTCTAAATATTTTTGTTTGTGTTATATAATACTTGATAAAAATTATATCAACGAAAATACATTTAAAACCCCAATTCATTCATACTTTTTGCATCAAGTGTTATATAACACAAAGATAGATATTTAAGGTCAAAGTTAATGATAAAATACTTTGAAAGTTCAAAGTGGACATTTAATATGGGACGGAGGTAGTATGATGTTTTGTCGCAATACTTATCGCAAATTCGCAATACATCGATTGATATCTTACTGATATCGATTATGTTCTAAATCTAAACGTGTCGTTTACATAACATGTGACCTCGTTGAGACTATAACAGTATATTTTTATAGGAAAATCTTGTCAATTTCAAGTTTCAAGTGCATGATATGGAGAGAGAAATTGTATTATTGGGTATTTTCGACTTTGGAGCATAGGTACTCGAAGAGTGCATTTGTGAAGCACTTGGATGAGAGAGATAATTTATAGCATAGCACATTTCATCAAATTTACCTAATTTAATCATTTGCAAGTGTTCTAAAGTGTTGGCATAATATGAGTTTGAGTAAATTATTGAGCAAATTACAATTTTTGTTTAATCAAGCACTTTTATGTGATGTTTGGTAACATAAAATTAAAAGTTACGACATGGAAATTTAGAATTTGTGCTATGTACGGTTCACTATCAAGTAGAACAAAAATGCGTAATTACCATAGCTAGAAAGTAAATTGAAAAGGTTGTTGATAACGGTGTTTCCAACATCTTAACGCTCAAAATAGTAGGCCTTTTGATGATTTTGGAAAAATGAATTGATTTTAGTCTCGCATGGCCTATACAAAAGAACCTATGATAACTTATATACCAGATGTATATTTTTAAATTCAAGTTTGAGATGAGTATTATGTCGATAAGGGTGTCTTGTTATTCTTTGTGCATCAAGAATCTTAAATTTATATTTTTTAATATTACAAAGTATAATTTTAATTTTAATTTTGTGCCTTGTATTTTTTTTTTTTTCGTGTTACAACCTATATTTATGCTTCATTTTTGTGTCTTTTAGTTTTCCAGTATAAAAATATATTAGAGGTTGTTTTTTGTAGTTGGTTGTTTTTTGTTGTTGGTTGTTTTTAGTTATAACAGTGGTTGTTTATAGTATTGTTGTTTCATTTTTTCATTTTACGCTAATTATTTATATATTTTTTAATATCAAATTACATAACTGAATTTGTTAATATTTTAATCTTAACCGCCAAATTTTCAAAAATAACAACCTCTTTTTATTCTATTTTACTATTTCGACACGTGTTAACTAAGAAACTCAACTTTGACTTTTCTTGATGTTGAGATTGAACTCTTCTGTTGGTTTATATGAAACAACTAGCATGTAACCCGCCGGCGTGCATGCGCACTTTTCATCTTTTGGGTGGTTCTTTTGGGGCGTTGTTCGATATAGTTTCTTTTGACTATATAGAAAACAAACACACAATACACAACGGTTTATCACATTAGTGAACCAAACAACCCTTTGTACAAAAAATAACAACAACAAAACTCGACCTTTTGTGCGGAAAAATCAAGAACAAAGCACCCTTTTCTGCGAAAATCGGCAGACAAAACGCACTGTTAGAGCGTAAAATCAAGAAACCAAAAGCACCTTTTTCGCCGAAAATCGGCAAACAAAACGTACCATTTTGTGCGTAAAATAAGCGACCAAACGCCTGTTTGGGTTTGAAAATAAGCAGGATCATACACCCTGTTTGGGCTGAAAATACGCAGCCCAAACGCCTCGATGGAGTGAATATAAGCGAAATAAACGCCCACGATGGGTTGTGACAATGACAAACAAACATCCTATCACCGTTTATGTATGAAAATAATGTCATATACATATAGTTTAGTAGTACGATGGCTTTCTTAAATGTTCCTAATACACCTCCTGTAACTATAAATAAAATTAGAACATGTTTGCAAGATTTTACCTTGAGTCTACCCAAGACCAAAGTAAGAATGCAGTACGCGACATGAACGACAGGTAACACAAAGATAAATATGTGGAGTTGATGTATCCCATAATTTGACACCATTTGTACCTTTCCCTGAACAAAAATGAAGGAAGCTTTTCTTAATTAGATCATTATATAAGAACGCTACATTAAATATAGCTTGAACAAAAATATCCATGCCATACAACACATGCACATCTTAACTACCGGTACACAAATTCAAGGTGAAACGCAGCGGGACAGAAGTAATTTTTGAACAAATATAATCTTCTTTTTTAGACATCTTAACACCAACATGATATAAAAAAGATAAAAAAATGGATGCCCTATACTATATTATCATGCGCGCATATTAGTTTATGTTTCTATTAGTTTATCTAGCTAGTTTTGAGAAGCAAGTAGATGCCGATCTTCAATACAAAAATGCATCTATGCTTATAAAACTGAAAAAAAAAATATTATAACTATGTCGGGCTTATCCGACATAAAGATGTAAATAAATGTACATCTACCACCCTTTCTTATATATGTATATAAAAGTTGACATAAAATATACGAGACTGCTTAAAACAGGGATCATAAAACGATTCGTCAGGCTTATCCTCATTGCAAGGGTGCCATGTACTTGCAACTTTACTTGGAATACATATATCAGAAATTGTTTCTTTACCTAATCAACTCTGGTATTTGAAAGAAAACAAAAAAACATTAGCATATTGAACTATGAAATTCAACAACATAAAGAGATGCAGCTATGCCATCCCAAAAACAAAATTATGCCATCCCAAAAAAACCAAACGAAAAAAAATAAACCAAAGATTATTGACAAAAGACAAAACAACCCATACCTACGATTTTGGATGACGATAGTAATCGTTTGTTAGCAACGGACGAGTTGTTGTTGTCCGAGTTCCCATCATTTATCCTGTTTTAGAATAAGAGGGGGCGGTGGAAGATAGATGGATAATAGGTTGGAATAAAACAAAAGAAAGAAACAAAGAAACCTCGATTTGCATCGACGTCTATTAAGATCATCTTCTTGTTCGATGACAGTCTCACCGAGCTTGTAGTTGAAGCGATGACCTACAAACAAACAATTAATTAATTAATGAGTCTAGTTAGTTATCGAAAAAATAAAACAAACCTTAACTCAAGAGATAAGAAGGAGATCAAAGAAGGAGAAAAGCAATCGATGGGAGGATGTAGAGGCGGTGGAAGGTTGTGTGAAACTACCTGGAGATAAATCTGGATTCACCGAATATAAAAATAAAAGACACGTGTATTGGTAGGCATGTATTGGGTAAATTTAAACGCAGGCAGTGTCACTATTTACTGAACGACGACGTTTTCAACCGCTTATAATATATATAGTAATTATTTTCAATTTTGTCTTTCCTCGTATTATACAAGAGGTCTTAAGCTGAACTAAAAGAAAAAGACATTAAATAAATAAATAAATAAATAAAAGTTAAATAAAAAAAATAAAAATAAAAATAAGGTGGTTGTTTAAACCAATGTTCTTTAAATTTGGTAGCACATGTGAATGATCTGCGAATGGACAAACTGATCATACTTTAATTGGGCTTTATATTTGTAGTGGTGAGGACGATTCTTTTATTTATCTTTTTTTTTTTTTCGTATGCTATTTGCTTTTAAGTAGCTATGAACGTTCTATTAATAACTGTCGGAAAGAATTTGCGCTATTTAAACCCTTTTTGTTCACCTTTTTGTTATAAGATCATGATCACACTTTTAAAACTCAGCAACATGATCACACACTCCGTTAAGATTACAATCACACTCCTAAAACACATGTAAAGGATTTCAAGTATTACGGAGTATTATTTACCAAAGCAACCATGTGAGCTTTAGTCTTGTGGGCCTTTTGATCGATTCAAACACAAAACATACTCCTCTTTGGATAATGAATAGGTCATATACACTTATCCCCCACCATACCTCTCAAACTTTATAATCGGCTTTTGGTCCCACATAGGTCAATAAAGAGAAAGTTTGTGTAGCAACCCGTAATTTTTCATAAGGAAAAATGACTATTTTACCCTTTGACTTTTTAAAGTTGAACTTTGACTTTGAATTTTGACTATTTGACTTTTACTATTCATCCCGTAATTTTTTTTTAATTTTTATTTTACCATATTGACAAGATAAATAAAACTCGACAATTCGTCCTGACAACGTGCGTTGAATCCATTCAGAACCAATTTCACAAAGCGTGGTGAGAATTACTTTAGGGTTCAAACATCATTCGGGTATCCCGATATGTCCATAAAACACTATAAACATTAGAAATATGTAATTCTATCATTTTACGTCAATTCCACAAATGTTGGAATTTTACGCTTTCGATTCTGCGTTTTACGCGATTTACGCGCTTTTAACCCGTGTTTCGACTTTTAGACATTGCTTTTAAGACCCAATGAGACTTATCACTCATTTTATATTTTTATATGGAGTATAATGATGAGTCTCATCATTCCTCGCAAAATTTGTATTTTTACGATACCCGTTTTACGCTTTATACTTTAACAAATTACGGTTGGCGATTTAACTAACCAAAACACATCATAACACCAAAATATTATCAAAACATAATATCTTAGCCCACTAACTCAGCCCCTCATGGGTGAGTCACCTTAGTTATGGCATCATCTCATCCATTTTGCATGTAATCTCATACATGTGTCTTTACGCTTAGTTCGCGAGTTTGGTTTAATGAAGAAAAGAAAAGAAAAGGGAAGAAGAAGGTGTTCTCAAGATCTTTAACCGGAGAAGAGAAGAGAAGAGAAAAGAAGCTATAAGCAATTTTGAAGCCAAAATCTTTCCGCCCAGATCTGGGAAGAAGAGGGAGTAAGGAAGTGGGATTACTTCTCTTCTCTTCTTTCCTTTCTTTTCTTTTAATGAAGATCTCGCGAACACAGCGTTAAGGGGGTGTTTCTTTTTTTCCTGTTTGTATAAAGTTCTTGTTTGCACAATTATGGGGTATCTAGAATCAGGATCTGTAAGACCAAATGTTGTTTCTTTTATTGTGATGATTAACTGTATTAATGTCAATAAATGACCATTTGACCCTTTTTAATAAAATCAATTTTCAGTGAACAACTATATATCATGTAGTAGCAAATCAATCAAGTTCCAAGGATGGGGAACATATGAAAGGGTTAATAAATAATTCAGGTTGCACAAAATACAAAAGTTCTTGAATCACATGAAAGGGTTGATAAATAATAATTCCAGTTGCACAAACCATTGGACCAAACTTTAATCTTGGAGAAAAATGCAAAAGTATTAATACGGGTCCAAACTTGGATTTGCATACAAATTAAAGATTCTTTCTCATATTAAAACATATTTTGTTCAAAAAAATATAAAAACAGATTTAAGAAATTTGCTCTAAAGTTTCTTACGGTAAACAAGATCAAATGTGGTGGGTTTAATTGCTAGTGGGTCGAGTAGCCGCTAGTGGGTCAGTCATGTCGTGTAGTTGCTGATGTCGAGTAGCATTTGAAGAGGATGCTTCCGGGGAGGAGCCGTCGACAGTAGTAGCTAGATGCAGGTGGAGAAGGGGTTTGGATGGTAGGTGTGGAAGAAGAAAGAGAAAATAAATGATTTGGGGAAGAGAAGAACAAAAAGGAAGGACGAGGGTAGTTTGGTAAAATATATGGTCCTAGATACAAACAACCTCAAATTTAACACCCTTTCATATTCAGGATAATCTTTTGCAAAAAGTTAAAATAAAACAACTTTTTTATTACATTGGTTAAGAAGTTTTGTCATTCAGGAAATTAAGCAGAAAAGAAACGCACCCTAACTTAACCATGGTTATTATCTAACCCAATACATGGTTAACCAAACCTTCCCTCCTATAAATAGCAAGTGAAAGACATCACAAAAACCCTCATCCCTCCCCTTTGGTCGTTTATATTAAGGCACCAACACACACTGCACACTTTGATTCATGACTCCAAGTTGATGCTAAGAAGGTTGCAGAAAGAAGTTACTACATCAAATCTCTATCGTTTAAGTGATCTTCGAGTTTAAATCCACTCAAGTCACTTAAGACTTCATCACCAATCCTTCATTATTACAAGAAGTGTAAAGGGTACCAAGGTGTGGAAAGCTTGATCAATCAAAGTCCTATCCTTACTAGTTACTTCTTTCTTTTGAAAGCCAAAAGTTGTAAGCAACTTATCACCACCACCACTCCATTGTCTCATGTTTATTATTACTAATCTTGTTAAATACATGCTATATATATGGTTACTATGTTGATTCATGATGTACATACACTCAAACATATGTTTTAATTCACATATTGTCATAAAATTAACAAACTAGTAAACTATTTTGTATTCTACATATTTGAGGCCATTTAAAATAGTTATATATGGACTTGGTAGATTACACTACTGTGGACAAAATAAAAAGGTAAACATAGCAACTTGGATCACCCAAAACGGACAAACGAGTCAAAAGTTATGTTAAAAAGAAGTTAGAAAACCCTAGAAATGACCATTTTCATTACTGCTGAATCTGTTATAAAAAAAGTGTTACTTCTGGTCCGAATCATCAAAAACTTAAAATATGAAAGTTGTCCGGAACGATGTTTTACGTCTAGCGCGTGGGAACTCGGCCAGAAAAGACCAAATGATATCATTACTGCCTAATATTTGTAAAACAGTTTTTATCGGCAAAATTGGATTTTTACAAGTTAAAAAAAATAAAAACCATGTCATTTTTATAACTAGTTACATGTTGAATTGTTACTAAAATTTCATTATTGACTATATTAATAAGTTATGACCACTTGTAAACTTTGAAAAATTGTAAAAACTAAATGTTTATTAAAAACATAATAAAACTTTATAATATAATAATCCCCACTCAAATTATATATTTTATCTACTAAAGTGCTACAATACTAGGGAGCTTCATGTGAGAAGTTTCATTTGGGTAAAACGTATCGACGAGTTTGCTGGATTTACGATTTAAAGTGTCCTAGCTCCTCGAACGTTTACTACATGACATCTGAATTATGATGGCACGAACGGTAGTACGATATCTATAAACTAAATACATTTTCACATATTAAAAATGTTACTATAAACATCAAACTATAAATGACTACATCATGATCAACATAGAGACATATATAAGATGGTTTATGTTTTCCTAAAACATTATTCCAAACCTAAGTCGCAACATTTCATTTTTAGGTTGCACGTAGAAGTTTCCCGAATTATCCATCACATCCGTTAAAGTACTTAACTTCATTAAACTCTAGGTGAGTTCATAGCCCCACTTTCTATTACTTAATTGTTTTACAAACACTTGGGGGAAATACATGCTTTATTTTAAAACGAACACATTGCTTTGAAATTGTATGCTTATCTGAATGTATTATTTGCCCTAAGTACCACTATTGCCAATCTTAAGTCCCTATTATCATGAACCATTAATCACGAGTGAAGTGAACGCGAATAATGTGGATAGGCCTATCGGGATTGACGAATCCCGTTTGTTTGACCAAGTCCGGTAAACAAACGCACTATATTTGAAGATCCATAGGTTAATTGGCAAATTACCTATTAGGGCAACTGTTACTATTATATCAATTTTTATCGACAAGCTGTTAACGTGTAGGTGTCATGAGCTTAGTGCAATAATATATGTGTTAACACAAATAAACCGTAAAAACGTTTATTAATATTTTGCGATCTCTTTGTGTTTTGTTGATAACAAATATAATGTTATCTTAAGTACAATTATAAGGATACATGTTATTTTTGTAAAGCATTTACATATAGCCATTAAATACAAAAATGTTGTAATTAATCATTTGTTGTAATAGTTTATTAGGATGGGTAAAAACCACAACCCATGGATCATATCTGTAGAAAACTAGAAGGGGGTTGAATAGTTTACCGATTAAAAACTTTGTTTTGAACTTATTGAAAGATCAATTGATATTGATCTTAAGTATGTTAATGAAATATGCAAGCAATATGTAATAAGTAAATAAGGAAAGAAATGATCAAACCACAACAAGTTGTTTATAGTGGTTCGCCTACAAGGACTCTTTTTCCTTGCCCTACTCCACCCCCGAGTCTCACACTCGAGAGTTTAACTTCACTAGTCAACAAGCTCCTTTCACCGCGGAGAAAACCTTTACACTTCGCTTACACTATTTCCGACACTAAGCTAGATGTCGAGTTCTTTCCAAGGGTACAACAACTCCCACACACAAATGTATTTTGAGGACTAAAATACTAACCACTCACACTCACAAGATTATGATGGTTTGATACAACACTCAAGTATGAATCAACACTAGATCATACAACACTAAACAAACAAGACTTCCAACTTCTCGTTGAAGCTTGAATATGACTTGATCTTCTTTGCTACAAAAGAGATCACTAATATGATATGCAACCGAGTTAGAAAGGTTGAGAGAAGATATGTATGAGAGTATGTTAGAAAGGGATGAGAAACTACTTGGCTTGGCATTGCTATTTATAGCCAAATGGACAGAGCTGCCCACGGACGGCGGACCCTTAAAGGGTTCCGCCTGTACCATTTTGGTACCGCCGTCCCGACAACAAGATATCAAATCTTGCTTAAAGTCAACTCAATCTAAGAGAGATTGTGCAAGATATGGAGAGTATAAATCTTCAAAAATATCTAATGGAATCTACAAATGATTCCCATGATGTAATACATGATGTCAAATGTTGTATTACTATTAATAGAAATATGCAATGCTTAAGTAGTGTTTGGTTTTAGGAACCTAACACATTCTACAAACTACTATCATACATAATGATTAGAGTCATATCAAGATGTTACTAATCATAAATGTAAATGCTTGAATGATGAATATATTTGTTTAAGAAAGCTTGTTTTAATATCTAATAAACTTGACAAGCTTTAAGCTTTTATAAATTAAATTTACTTTTGTCGTTAACAAAACTTAGGCAAAGATCAAAAATATAAATAACGCTTAATGACGATATTTGTATTAACAATCTCCCTTTTGTTGAGGACAAAATATAAATTTTATTTTTATAAAAGAAACAAAGTTTGTACAAGAGTTATAAAATATTAGTTTTAGAACTTGAAAAGGAAATGATAATGTAAGTGTATGAAATTTGACTTTTATGAAAGTCAAAGAATTCACTAGTTGATGCATGATGTTGACTTTTCGTAAAGTCAGTGTGCGCTTGACCTTTTAAGAAAAGTCAAGTATTACCAATGAGGGTTCCTGTTTGACTTTTAGAAAGTCAATTGTATGCGCTTGACTTTTCGTAAAAGTCAAATATAAATAATTTCCAAGTTCTATATTTTCTCCCCTTTTGTCTCAACAAAAGAAGAGGCTATGCGAATGTAATGAGCTCGAGCTATTATCTCCCTTGTTCAAAGCTCCCCTAAATTGGGTGCTTTAATGGGAAGATACATGGATTGTGAAAATAAAGCTACAAAAAAATTGTTAGTAATAATGATCATTCACAAGCATTTCCAAACACTATGTAATGACACCAACAACATAATAAACAACATTCATTTGTTAAAATTTTTCATGAGTAAAGATCATGAAAAGAGAACACAATGATGTGTTTCTAGTACAAGAGAAAAAAAAAAAATTATCCTAAAACAAAAAAAAAAAACAAATAAAAGACTATTCTAAGAACCATCCTAAAGAGATGGTGGATGGGAAAGAGCGCTGAGACGCCAAGAATGTGGTTGAGGATGAACCTCATTTCCTCGTGGAAGTCATGGACCATAATCCGGTCCGTTTCCACGGTTTGACCCGCTTGCTCACAAGTTGAGCAACCGTGCCTTGGAGGGTAGAAAGTTTGCGGAGGTTGTGGTGGTGGAATGGTTGATGTGTTGGTGGTGTTGGGGATGTTTGGAGTGGTCATGATGGATGCAAGCAAAGCACTTTGCATTTGCATTGTCTCACTTAAGTGAGAATCCACCATGCCTTTGAATTGGTGGAGGTTGTGGAGTTCGGCTTGAATCTCTCTCTCTAGTGGGATTGTCATCCCACATGCTCTCCGGAATGTCCTCAATGTGAGGGACATTGATGATGGAAGTGGATGATCCCGTATAAAGGACCATGAATGTCCTTGTGAATGGGGTGGAAAAGGAGAGGTCTTGGCCCTAATGGGGCTTTGGGTCAATGGATGACCGAGGTGATTCATGAGCGATTCGCTCAATGGTGCCAAATGATGGCAATGGTGGTGGATGACTTGGCCTAGAGGCAAGTCTTCCAAGTCCTCTAGGAAAGGATTTGGTGATGTTGGTGGAGTAGAAAATAACCCATGGGAGTGAGAGTGGAGACCTTGGTGAAGGTGGTGATGGTGTTTTGATGTTTGGATGGGTGCCGGGAGGTGAAGTAGGTGCTTTGATGGTGGTGGAGTGGTGATCACAATGTGTGATGAAGTAGGTGTAGCCAAGGTAGGTGTGTATCATCTCTAATGGGAGATGAGATTGTGTGGTGAGGAGTCGGATGATGAGCTAAGATGAGTAAGACAACAAGGTCTTACGCTAATTCTAGCGGTTTTCTTGCAAGGTTTTGGTGATGATTTAGTCATTTTTAACTTGGGTTTTGATTTGCTAGATAGTAATGAGAATAAGAAAGGTGTGAGGATGATCATGGTAAAGCCTTTCAATTTATAGAGGTGTAAAAATGTTGAGAGATGTGTTTGATTTGATGTTGAACCATTGAAGAGATGAGGTTCCTCATGATTTGGAAGTGGGTTGAATGCTAGTCATGTCACCCAAGTCAATCCATTCAAAGAAGATGGAGTGAAGAAGAAAAGATATGCAATAAATGTGTTCTAGTGAGTGGAATTTCCTAATATTCAGACACCACGGATTTGAAGGTACCAAAATTTTGGTTCCTTCCTTTATGCCAAAGGGCTCCTTGGGTGGATTTTTCAAATTTTGAATTTTGGTGGAAATGGATTTCTTACATCCCTTAGTGAATAATACTAGTTCTAATAACAAGATAAACTAGTTAAGATTGATTTATGAGTGATGGAAGATAATTTGGAATTACGAAGAGTCGAAATTCGAAAATTACCCGGAGGATCCACGGCACTGTAAAATCATACATGCGGAACCCAAAAGGGTGCCGTCCGTCCGTCCTCAGATGATATGGCGGTACTAAAATTCATAAAGGACGGTACCAAAATAAGGGTGCCGCCTCGATCCGTGGAGTGTCAAATTTGGACAGAAAGTTTCCTAAAACCGAATTTTCCAAATCAAAATTTTTCTCAAAACCCGTTATACTAAACATTTCTAGTTAGGAAAAGTAAATAACACATATGTAAACATAGTGGAGCATAGATTAAGAGCAGGCTTATTGATTTTCACAATATAGTGAAAATGGGTAAAATTTGATAGCATACTTGTGCTATCCCCCTGCATGAGATTGTTAGCATACACCATTGTTTCAAGTTATATTATCATCCTACATAATAAAAACAACTAAATAGTATCAAACATTAACGATAATGCATTGTTCCAAACACTCCTTAAAGTACCCTTATTTGTCCAACTTCTTGTAAATTTTGTTCATCATCCTACCAAGGCACTTGAACATTCCCTTAGTTTGCTTGAATTCACCGATTCATTCTCAATTTCGGAAGAGATGTGTAATACTCTTGAGGTGGAAGACGAGAGCTTGGAAGACCATCCTGAGCTATTTGATGATGATGATGAAGGAGTTGGAGGTTTAGCTCTCTTGCCTTTAGTCTTAGCAACTCTAGCATCACCAAGGGCACAAAGATGTGAGGATGAGATCATATTGAAGGTGCATCCCTTTGGGGTTGGTGGAATTGGAGCGAAGTTTCTATATAGACGGGTGAGAAGCATCCCGTATGGAAGAGCAACGGATCCTCGAGTTGGAATATCAATCATTCTTCTAGCTATGTAGTAGGCTGTTGAATGGTTGTCGGTGACAAGTTGTAAAGCATGTGACAAAGACAAGCGCTTATGTGATCCCTATTTCCTATGGTGCTAATGACGCTTGCTCTAAGTAACTCCTCCCATTTCTTAAATTGCTTAAGTTCATTGAGCTCCATTCCATATGGATCTCGGTCTACCTCTTTTCCTTTCGGGTGACTCGGGTTGTATCCGCTTTTGGGTTAAAAGGTGTTCACGGATTACATCCTTATCGGCTAAACGGGTTACGTAGGGAGAGAGCGGTCATTGATTGCATCAAGGGCGTGAGTGACCACTTATCCGTAGACACAAGTTCCACGGTTGGGAATTCCTAGTACTCTAGCAAAGTCACTTAAAGTGATGGTGTAGTCATTTTGGTTGATTCTAAAGCTAAGACAAAACTCATCATCTTCATCACTAAAACCGGTCACACTAGCATAGAATTCTAATACGAACCTAGGACAAATTGGTTCATCAATGTCAAGAAGACAATCGAATTGAATGGCGGCTAGTTCTTCACGAAGATTGGTATGCTCAAGGAAGGATGAGTGAATGGTTCTACCTCGTGGAAATACCTTGATTCTAGACCCCTAAATATTTCTACTTGTTCCTTGGTGAGTCCTTTGGTTTTGTGGTGTTTGGGAATGTAGTTAAGGGTGTCTTTGTGATCATAGAATCTTGCGGCTACCATGGTTATTCCTAAGGACAAGAATTAACATGTTAAAATGAAAATGAATTTTAACATTTTTGATTCTAGTGTGTGCCTATATGAAAACAATTTGAGTTGCGGTTATCTCGACTCATTTTATGCACAAAATGGTTTTAGTGGAGTGTTTGGCAAATACCATGAGATAACCCAAATGCTCCTAATTCAATGTGGCTACATTTGAATATACCCGGAGTGCATATTAGTTATGCAATACCTTTAGTATTCAAGAGCATGCAAGTGATGAAAATACTAACGCTTCTATTTGTATTAGCAATGAAAATGTTTTCCTATAAGTGAGAAGCTTTTCAAAACTTTTGACATGGGGTGTTTGGTTGTTTGAATAAGGCCTTATATTTATTATCTATCAATTAGTGGAAACATGATTTTGTTTATGCAATATGATAATGTAGTACCTAATTTGAATGACTAGTTATGCAATTTGCCAATTGAATTCATATTTGGTATAAAAGCATACATAAAACCCCATGTAATGATTTGTGATAGTTTTGTGCATAAATAAGAATCCTAGACTCGTAATTAAGAGATGAAATGTAGTTAGGATACTTACAATGATGTTATCTTCAAGTGATTAGTGAGTGGGAAGATGATAATGATGAGCTTGGTTTAAGTTTTACACGCTTTGGTAAAGTGGGTTGTGAGGAAGAAGATGTTATGTATAAAGTCGTTTTGTTTCAGAGACACCACGGACCGACGGTACCAAAATTTTGGTTCCGTCCGTGTTGTCGCTTGCGCCGCCGGCTACATGAGCGTAAACAAGACAAAATTGTTTTGGTTTGACTATTCTAATGTTTTAGGAAATGTTTATTCTACATGCTTGGTTCCATTAACCCTAAACCAAGTCTAAGAAGATTAAAAGGTTCTCGCTAAGAGGTTTAGTAAGGATGTCGGCAATGTTGTCTTCGGAGGATACTTTCTCGATTGAAATGTTTCCTTTTGAACATTGTCGCAAGAAAGTGATGACGGATTTCAATGTGCTTTGTACGAGCATGTTGAACGGGATTCTTGTCGAGATCGATGGCTCCTTTGTTGTCGCAGTATCACAATGTCGTTGAGATGAATTCGTAGTCTACGAGAGCTTGCTTCATCCAAAGAGCTTGTTGACATGCTTTTCCGGCCGAGACGATTCGCTTCAAGAGTAGAGATGGCTAAAGCCGCTTGCTTTTTGCAAACCATGAGGTGAGACAATGTCCAACAAAAGTGCAAATACCACTTGTACTTTTTCTATCGACATAATCACCGGCATGATCCGAGTCGGCATACACTATGGTTTCTATACCCGCCCTTTGGGATACCATAATCCTAAACACGTTGTTCCCTTAATATATCTAAAATCCTTTTAATGCTTCTAAGTGTGATGCCTTTGGGTTTTCTTGAAAACGAGCACATAGACAAACACTAAACATAATGTCGGGTCTACTAGCCGTAAGATAGAGTAGGCTACCAATCATTCCTCTATATTTAGTGTTATCTACGGATTCACCTTCTTCGTCCTTGGTGAGTTTAGTGTCCGAGGACATGGGTGTTTTAGTTGGTTTGGAATCTTCAAGACCAAATTTCTTAAGCATGTCTTTTATATATTTAGATTGATTAAAGAAAATACCGCCTTCTAGTTGTTTAATTTGAAGTCCTAGAAAGAAGTTTAACTCACCCATCATACTCATTTCAAACTCGTCATGCATGATTTTAGAGAAATCATTACATAGTTCTTGACAAGTTGATCCGAATATAATGTCATCAACGATATTTGAACAATAATAATTTGCGATTCCTTTTCTTAGTAAAAGAGTATTATCTACTAATCCCATAGTATATTTGTTATCAATAAGAAAAGTCTTAAGACGGTCGTATCAAGCTTTAGGTGCTTGTTTAAGGTCAGATAATGCTTTCTTGAGTTTGAAGACATGATGTGGTTTCTCAAAGTCGGTAAACCGGAGGTTGAGCAACATACACTTCTTCGTTAATAAACCCATTAAGAAAAGCACTCTTAACATCCATTTGAAATAATTTAAAATCATAAGCACATGCATAAGCAAGTAATATTCTAATAGATTCAAGTCTAGCTACCGTGCATAAGTTTCATCATAGTCAATTCCTTCTTGTTGATTATAACCTTGTGCAACAAGCCTAGCTTTGTTTCTAGATACTATACCATTTTCGCCCATTTTGTTTCGAAGACCCATTTTGTTCCAATTATAGTTTGATCTTTAGGTTTTGGAACTAGTTTCCAAACATCATTTCTAACGAATTGGTTTAATTCTTCTTGCATGGCCATTACCCATGACTCATCTTTTATTGCTTCATTTATGGTTTTGGTTCAATGGTGGATACAAAAC
Source organism: Chrysanthemum lavandulifolium (assembly GCA_022545495.1). Classification (NCBI taxonomy): domain Eukaryota; kingdom Viridiplantae; phylum Streptophyta; class Magnoliopsida; order Asterales; family Asteraceae; genus Chrysanthemum; species Chrysanthemum lavandulifolium. Next base: position 37,150,851 of record CM040238.1, on the reverse strand, counting down.
AAAAATGATTACTTTGATTTTGAGCTTGTGATCTTAAGGTTCTTTGATTAAGTTTTCCTATGACCTTTCTAATGGATGACTTTTAGATTCTTTTATGTTGACAATTTCCTTATTTAATGGTTCATCTTCCTTATTATTATTAATTTGACTTTCAATTATTTGACTTTCAACTAAGTCATCATCTACCAAAGGTGATGTCTTAGAGGAGGTGGACTTTCACAAATGTTATGTTCAACGATTCCTCGACTATCATTGTTTCTTTATTTAGGACAATGTAAGCTTTACTAGTTTGAGAGTAACCAAGAAATACACCTTCATAAGACTTTGGGTCAAACTTGGTGAGATAATCCTTAGTGTTAAGAATAAAACATTTGCAACCAAAGACTTTAAAATATCCTAATGTTGGCTTTTTACCTTTATAAAGTTCATATGGTGTTTTGTTTAGGAAAGGACGATTAGGACTCTATTTAGAATATATGTAGAAGTGTCAATCGCGCTTACACCAAAACTTTTGAGGAATGTTTTGTTCATTAAGCATTGTTCTACTCATTTCTTGAATTGTTCTATTTTTACGCTCTACTACTCCATTTGATTGAGGTGTTCGTGAGCGGAAAAGTTATGTGTTATACCATTTGTATCACAAAAGTTTCCAAATTGAGTTTCGTTGTCAAATTCACGACCATGATCCGTTCGGATCGACACAATTTTGACACCTAGAAGATTTTGAATTTTCTTGCTAAGTATTTCAAATTTATCAAAAGCTTCATTTTGGTTTTCAAAATAACGTCCAAGTAAACCTTGAGTAATCATCTACTATGACCAAAGTGTATAAGTTGCCTCCATAGCTTCTTATAGCGGATGGTCCAAACAAATCCATATGTAATAATTCTAGACACTTAGATGTAGATACCATATTTTTAGATTTGTGACTACTATGTGTTTGTTTACCAATTTTGCAAGCGTCGCAAAAGTGTTGGTCATATTTTAGTTTTGGCAAATTCCTAACTAATTCTTTTGAAGATAGGTTTTGTATAAGTCTCATATTAGCGTGACCTAAGCGCCTATGCCAAAGAGATGAGCTATCGCTAATGTTGTTAGGCAAAGTTTGTCATTATATGTTTTATCTATTTTCATGACGATATGTTATTTTTCCTAACTCCTTTAGCTATGGTGATACCATCTTTTAGTATTTTACTACCATTTTCATCAAATAGTACTTTATACTTTTTATCGCATAGTTGGCTAATACTAAGTAGATTAAATCCTAACCTATCCACATGAGCAACATTTTCAATAGTTAGAGAGTTATGAGCAATCGTACTTTGCCAATGATTTTGCTTTTGAGATTGCTACCGAAGTGACATTACCTCCGCCATACTCTTGGTATGATGAGAAGAGACTTTGTTGCCCGTCATGTGTCGTGAGCATCCACTATCTTTTATCCATTCATCGTGTTCCAATCCAACTTTCAAACATACCTAAGAAGCGAATAACTCAAACATTTGGTCCCCAATATCTCATGGGTCCGTTTGGGTTAAACATACCATTTATTTGATTCATGTATGGAAATGATTGATAAGGGTTCCATGGCATGTAACTGGAGTTTGATATGGTCTAGAAAGTTTTGATTCCAACCGTTGTGTTGGTAGTTATGTTGAACGTTGTGGTTGCTCTTAGGAAAGGGCGCTTTGGCAAAAGAAGTTTTATGTCGTTGTTGAGTAGTTTTTGATCTAAATTCATTTTAATAAGTCCTACTCCCGATATAATGGCTGGTTTTAGTTTAACATTATCATTGGTTTTCTTTGTTATTTTAACAAATTCAAGACGGTCCAGACATGTAACATTCTGTTCATCAAGTACCATGTACTGCTTTTAGACAACGGACGGAACCCTTTTTGGTTCCGTTCGTCCGTGGTCAGACAAAGCAGCAGATTTGATGTAATGTTCGCCTTTTTCGGCCGCTTTGTTTTGACTCTTAGGTATTAAAACTTCATTAAACCCTAGCCCATTCATGTCTCCCGGTGTTTTATGGATTTTAACTATTTCATCGGCAATAGCGATGTTTTTGTTAAACCTTTAAACTTAGAATTATTTTCTATTAAAACTTCTTGTGTGAGCTTTAGTTTTTCTATTTCAAGATTTAGCTCTTGACATGATTTACAATCATTGTCATTTGCTTTTCCTTTTCAAGTCGTTTAGCTTTTTCTTTTAACTCATATACCTCATTTTCCAAAACTCCTTTTAGTTTTTAGAAATTTATTTTAGTTATGATTTTTAGACTTAGCTCACACAATTGATTATATTGTTTTTGCAAGGTGTCATCATCTATGGAAGAATAAGAAGAATCGGAAAGTACCTCATTTGACTCATGTGCCATTAGAGCGATCTCTTCCTTGCTTGATTCTTCATCGCCTTCACTATCACTCCAAGCACCGCTTACAAAAGCTCGCTGAGTTTTGCTCTTAGGTGGCTTGGGACATTCTCCTATGAGATGACTTGTATCACCACATCTAAAACACTTTCTTTCACCTTTGATCTTCTTATCATCCCGATCTTTTCGAATGGCTTTTTTTCTTCTCGAGGTTGTCTTACAAACTTTCCTCTTCTTCTAAAGAACTTCTTGAAATCTCTAACGGCCATGGCATACTCCTCATCTTCACTATCGAACAAGATTCACCATCATCGCTGATTCCGCCTTTGCTTTAAGAGCAACGGATTTGATCTTCTCCTTTCTTCCTTTGATGATCTCGAATCTTTCTCCATTACCATTTCGTGAACTTTGAGGTTGCCAATTAGCTCGCCTAGTGACATTATTGAGAGATCTTTGATTCTTCAATAGCGGTCACTTTAGCTCTCCATTTGGGATGGAGTGCTCTAAGAAATTTCCGACAAAGTTCTTACTACGAAAAGATTCGTCAAGTGCTTTAAGTGATGTAATGATAGTGTTAAACGAGCAAAGCCACAATCAATGGTTTCATCTTCGTGGATAACAAATTGTTCATATTGTTGAACAAGAAGATCAATTTTGTTATCCTTGACTTGTGAATTACCTTGATGTGTAACAATTAAAGATTCCCAAATATCTTTAGCGGTTTCACACATAAAAATTCTTTCATATTCTTTTCTAGGTAAAGCATTATAAAGCATCATTTTAGCTTCATTATTTTTAGCAACTAATTTCTTTTGTTCATCAACGGAAATATCTTTTGTTGTAGAACTAAAATCTCCTTTAACAATAATAAACCAAAGATCTATATCTTTTGATTTTACATATGTTTCAAAACGGTTTTTCCAATAGATAAATCCATTGGTTTCAAAGAGTGGTGGTCTTTGCATAGATTGCCCTTCTTTAAAGTTTTCGTAATCCATGGATCGCTTCAAGTTTATAAAATACAAGTTATTTTAGAAATTCTTGAGCAACGAGGCTCGTACCAATTGTAGAAAACTAGAAGGGGGTTGAATAGTTTACCGATTAAAAACTTTGTTTTGAACTTATTGAAAGATCAATTGATATTGATCTTAAGTATGTTAATGAAATATGCAAGCAATATGTAATAAGTAAATAAGGAAAGAAATGATCAAACCACAACAAGTTGTTTATAGTGGTTCGCCTACAAGGACTCTTTTTCCTTGCCCTACTCCACCCCCGAGTCTCACACTCGAGAGTTTAACTTCACTAGTCAACAAGCTCCTTTCACCGCGGAGAAAACCTTTACACTTCGCTTACACTATTTCCGACACTAAGCTAGATGTCGAGTTCTTTCCAAGGGTACAACAACTCCCACACACAAATGTATTTTGAGGACTAAAATACTAACCACTCACACTCACAAGATTATGATGGTTTGATACAACACTCAAGTATGAATCAACACTAGATCATACAACACTAAACAAACAAGACTTCCAACTTCTCGTTGAAGCTTGAATATGACTTGATCTTCTTTGCTACAAAAGAGATCACTAATATGATATGCAACCGAGTTAGAAAGGTTGAGAGAAGATATGTATGAGAGTATGTTAGAAAGGGATGAGAAACTACTTGGCTTGGCATTGCTATTTATAGCCAAATGGACAGAGCTGCCCACGGACGGCGGACCCTTAAAGGGTTCCGCCTGTACCATTTTGGTACCGCCGGTCCGACAACAAGATATCAAATCTTGCTTAAAGTCAACTCAATCTAAGAGAGATTGTGCAAGATATGGAGAGTATAAATCTTCAAAATATCTAATGGAATCTACAAATGATTCCCATGATGTAATACATGATGTCAAATGTTGTATTACTATTAATAGAAATATGCAATGCTTAAGTAGTGTTTGGTTTTAGGAACCTAACACATTCTACAAACTACTATCATACATAATGATTAGAGTCATATCAAGATGTTACTAATCATAAATGTAAATGCTTGAATGATGAATATATTTGTTTAAGAAAGCTTGTTTTAATATCTAATAAACTTGACAAGCTTTAAGCTTTTATAAATTAAATTTACTTTTGTCGTTAACAAAACTTAGGCAAAGATCAAAAATATAAATAACGCTTAATGACGATATTTGTATTAACATGTTTAACACTAATGGACCCATGAACAAATTGGGACCAAACTTTTGAGTTAATTGTTTTGTTAATACAAATAAGTCGTAAAACGCTTATTTATATTTTACGATCTTCTAATGTTTTGTCGATAACAAACGTAAAATCATATTAACGAAACAAATAAAATACGAAATGGTTTGAACTAATAGTTTCTAACATATTCACATTTTCACATAAAACACTAAAACAAGCATAAGTGATTTTATGATTTAGATACATATGTACAACAACTAGTGTTTACATATTGGGTTAGCATATACTTAAACTAAGTATACTAAAATGGGTAAAAACATGTAAATACTAAAATGGGTAAAAACTAGCAAATGGTATTGAATCATAACCCATGGTTTTATATATACCATTTAACCAAGTTCATTGTATCCTTAAGATACATTGTATCTAGAAAGAAAACCATGGATCAACCCGGGACCCATGACCCATAACCAAAAATACCCATGGGTAAAGAGGAGCGTTCCACGGATCCCTAGCTTTGTTCTAGCCGGATCTCTTGTGGTAGGGATCCGTGGGATCCGGGAACAAGATGATTTTTCCTCTATAAATAGTGAGCCATTTCTTCATTATTTCTCACCCTTTCCAATACACTTTCTCCCCGAGTTAAATCACTAACCTTAGATCCAAGAGATCTATGTTTGTAGTTTTGTTTTTGTGTGATCTTTAGGTTCCTCTTAAAGGCAAGATCACCACCTTTGAAGTCGAGCAAGCTCAAGTCCATGAGTTGCCATGCTTCCTCATCATCAAGGCTATCAAGTCTTCTTGTTGATGATTCCTTTCTTTCTTCAAAGAAGTGTAGTGTTGAAGACATTAGTGAAACATATCTCATGTGTCAAGACGAAAATATTAGTGAAGGGAATCTATCGTCTATAGGATAAGCACTTGTGGTAGGTGCTTAGAAGTCAAGACAAAGAAGCATTAGTGAAAGGTTCTTAGAAGTCAAGACAAAGAAGCATTAGTGAAAGGTGCTTAGAAGAGAAGACACAAGACATTAGTGAAAGGTGTCTTGTAGATCTAGTGAAAGGCATTAGTGAAATGTGCCTTAGATGTACATTCGATATGGTGTGTTTCGATGTACAAGATAGACTAGTATTAGATCCAAGGATATTGATATCCTTGATGATGTTGTAAAGGAGTAGATCTCCTTTGGGATTAGTCGTTGGTGTAGTGTGGTAGTAGTTCCTCCATTGCAATGGAACTAGGTGCTTAGCCTAGTACCTAATAAAGGGTAGGCGACGCTGTGAAGGTGTAGTTCACCTTGGAGTGAAAGAACTAGGTACTTAGCCTAGTACCTTATAAAGGGTAGGCGATGTTGTGTAGGTGTGGTTCACCTTGGAGTGAAAGAACCCAAAGGGTTAGCCTAGCACCGAAAAAGGGTAGGCGACGTTGTGAAGGCTTCTTCGCCATAAGGAGATTGGTGTAGTGTTTACGAACTCTCGAGTAGGTGACTCGGGGAGTGGAGTAGGCAAGGAAGGTGTCCTTGTAGCCGAACCACTATAAATACTCGTGTTGTGGTTTTGTGCTTCTTACCCTTATCTTTTCATTACATATCTTTATATGCTTGTTTATCAACATCCAACACACACAAAATAGATTGACATAAGTCAATCTAAATAGTTTAAAAGGAAGTTATAATTGGTAAACTATTCAACCCCTTCTAGTTTTCCACAATTGGCATCAGAGCTTCGTTACCAAGTTTCTTGAAGTATATTGTACTTTAAAAAAACTTGATACGATCCATGGTTAATTGAAAACTACAAAGAAGGTTTTTCATAAAAGCAAACACCATGTTTTTCAAAACTATATGTTTGGATGTTGAGTTGATAACAACATTTCTTTTTTTTTTTTTTCATTTATTTGCACTAATCTTCTTTGTCATGTTGATTAGTCAAAGCTCATACCCACCAAGCTTTAGGAGTCGCTTGGTAACAAGAATACCTTCCTTAAGAAGGTATCTTAAACGCAAAGGAGCGGGAATTGTCTAAGTGACATTTGTTGTGTCATTTGTAAAGACATTCCTAAGTGCGCTAGAGGTATGATTTTCTTTTTACTTTGCTTGATAATTAAGTATACCTATTTAGGTATTTATGTGATTATCTTTTGTGCTTATACATGTTTTACATGAAGCTTCATTAGGAAGCCTTTTTTTCTCACATACGTGTTATATTTCTCGTCTATATTCGTAGTATATAAAACTTATGTTTTATTTCTTTTAATACTATAATAAAACAAAACACGAATTTCAAAAATTCCTCCTTCCCTATAAATAATCCCACCGTCGACCACTCTACCAAACCCTCACTTTTTCAAATCTTTCAATTTCAAAAATTTCCCTTCATTCAAAAATTTCGTCTTCCTCCTCATTCCATCTCAACCGAAACCAAGAAAGATCCGTCATCAACATGGTTTACATCGCACTAGTGCTCATCGCCCTAACACTCATCGCACTTGTGTTCCCTATGATGAAGTTCACATACGGAGACATTTACTTTGTGTTGTTAATCTATATTGGGGTTATATACCCAATCCTTTGTATCATCCTTAGTATCGAAATGCAATATTATTAATAATCTAGTTTATCTAGGTTATTTTTATCATAATGTGTTTGTCACTTACTTTGATTTATATGTTTTATATTCTTCGTGATACATTAGAAGTCATGTATGCATGCTAAAAGAAAATGTAGGATAAAACATATTTCGTGGTATAAAACTGTAAAACTATGTTTTTATCAAAACTGCATTTACATTACTACGATCCACGGATCCCGAAGATAAACTAGCGGATCCCTTTGAAAAGGAACCGTGATCCGTCCCACTGAAAAAGCTTTTTCATGCAAATTAAAACCACTATCTTTCTAAATGTAATAATTCACTCGAAAGTCAAAACCTTGAGTAGGTTATAGTGTTAAATACCATTGTTAATAAAATTAATAAAAACGTTAGATAATCATAGTTTGATCACAAGCATCATTTTCTATTAACTCATATTTTCCTATAGGTGTCACTATGTCGCATATATATGAGTTTGACTCTTCACTCTCTAGCGTCTACACTCCTAACATCTCTCTTGAACCCAACACACCGCAATCATGTCGTGGGTTCAACAATCTCAAACTCGTCACTTCCATGAAGGACGACAGACACCTCTCTACAATTCGAAGAAGGTATCAATACCTCCTTCCGAGCCATTGGACTAGAATGTCTTCTCGAAATAAACGAGAAAATATGTCCAAGGTTTGTATTGGAATTCTTTCGTCAAGTCGAACTCGCTCAGAACGAGGATCGTTCTCATCTCTTTGGTTTTGGATCAAAAACCAAAAGTTTGCTTTGACTCTTGGGCAATTTGCTCAAATCCTCCGAATTCCAAATTATGGACAATGTGCCTTCACTGAAGATTGGGGTCTTGATTCTCTCTTCAATTTTTGTGAAGAAAATAGTCCATATTGTTCTCACATTCCTTCCCCACAAGACTTAATTCGCATATTATGCAAACCCATCACTCCCATCCAAACATCATCCACACACGGGATATTCTTGAAGAGTACAAACCCCTTGCGCTCATCCTACGTGAAAATGTTTGGAGCCTTAGGGGAAATCGAGAAATTCTTCCTGCCTGTTGTGCTCACATGATGTATTGTTTGCTAACACAACAACCATACAATCTCACCTACTTCTATGCAAGGCGAATTGTAAATCTTCAAGGGTCCAAGAACAAACTTATTCCTTATGGAATGTTCTTGACGCGCCTTTATCATAACCTCATGTTTCACCATCCTCAATTTCAAAGTCCGTTGTACGTACTTGTGAACAAGAGGATGGAACCACTGAACATCTCTCACATGAAGACGTTCTTCATTCCTGAATCCGCGAACACTCATCAACCATTTGATGATCCATCTAGCAAAAACACTCAAGGAACTTAGTAGTAATTCAAATAGGATCAATTCTCTTGTACTCGTGCTTTATCAATGTAATCCAATTTCTTTCATGAAATAAAACATCTTACATTTGATATCTTAGAATTAGAACTCTTTTTAGACTATCCCTGAGATATAATGCATTGTCAAGACCATTGCATACCTTTAGTAAAGGTCTGTTGAAAGCGCTTAGGCGATCCCAAAATTGTGCTAGACGGATCCCTACACTTAGGGAACCGTGGGATCCGCAAATGTAAAATGCAATTGCAAGCATTATATTTCAAACACATCCTTAGAACATCTTACACTAACCTAAACATAGTGTCTTAAGGCAATTTAAGTCCTAATAGGTTGATCCTTCCTATTCACACATAACTCACCTAGATCACACTCTAAGACGCTTGTAGATCTACCGTTTCATCTTTAACCCATTACTCCTCCGTTCTCAAACTCACATTTCATTTTCTACTCGATCCTTCACATCTAGTCATAGAAATCTTTCGATTATGGCAAAATTGCTCATAATTCATCCTCACCTCAAAGTTGATCAAACTCTAGTTTGTCCCATCTCAAAACTTCTAGGATATTCTCCAAAAAACACTATCCTAAGTCAAACCTGATCTCTAGGATCATTTAGCTTCAATTAACACTCTCATCTTTAGTGTCATCCTTGCTCATCCATTGGTACTCTTGAAAGTTCTAAATCCTTCCATAAAAGATAATCATTAGCTACATCACTCATTACCTTCAAGTACTTAAGCAACCCTTCATTTAAGACACTTAGGAGGACTGAAACACTCAAGATGTTATAGGTCTTAGATCTTAGAAACATCATTTCACTCTTTCATAGCTGCTGAGAGCCGGATCCCTAGGAATAGCCTAGATGGATCCCTCTTTGGAGGGAACCGTGGGATCCGGATGACGCTTTAGGTCAAATCTTACTAAAACAATTATTTCAACTCATCTTCCTAACTCAAACACTCCATCTCATCTTAAATGAGTTCCTAGATCAAGTAAAGTCAAAGTTGACTCTTGTGCATGTTAATCATCACATTCCAATGAATCTTAATGGCTTAAGGCTTAAATGCACTTGCCAAATATCTTGGCTTATAAACCACCTTGTTAGGACCTCCATAGTCATCACTCTCATCCTAACTTTCAGCTCTTGCAACCTCTTGAAATCATCTCATCATGAGGAAAACCTCAAGTAGTAACTTATCCACCAAAGAACCACCCATGAAAAAGGCTCGTGTTATACACGAAATCTCTTCAACCGAATCATCTCCGGTTAAGCCAACAAATGATATGATCCTTCATAATCCAATCAAACCAATTCCTAAAAGGATAGTACCAACAAAACAACCTATGCCAAACACCACCATACCTCCTAGGCCAAACAATATCATTTCCACTAAACCATCACCATTGGTTCCTAGAGCTATCTCATTTACATCCCCACTATCATCACCACACCTCTACAATTTAGAGGACTTGCCTCCTAGGCCGTCTCATCCGCTTCCGCCGACAACATTCTCCTCATTAGGAGGAATAATGGTTCAAAATCAAGGTGTTGAGTCAACACTTGCTCCGGCTTCCTTTTCGCCGTTTCCATCATATAATCCCATTTGGATTATGAGAAATCATCAAAGTCAACCAACCGATCATATGGATGTTGACACTTCTACCACCACCATCATTCTTGGTCGAGTCATTCTCAAATGCACCTCCACCAATTCCTCCATCGCTTGAAGCTCCGCGAAGCCGCTTCACTTGATCCTTCGCATCAAGCCATTTCATTTCTTCCACCACCACTACTCAGCCATGACAAAGATTGCTATCATTGTCAACATGTTGAAAGTTTGATACATGAAGTACGAGAAGACCAACGTTTATGTTCTATCATCTCCTCGAACGTTTCGACGAGATCAAACCTAAACAAAACTTGAGCTAGAAGATTTTTAGTGGTGTCCTAGCATCAAGCGATAGTTGGTTTAGAAATTTCTAGTCATGTATTTTCTTGTTTTCTTAGTTTTTAGAGTCGTGTATATCATAACTCTAGTTTTATTAAATGGAAATTACATGCTACTTGCTATTTTTCTGGGCATATGATTACCTTGTATTCATATCTCATTTTTGTGATAACATTACTTGTTATATCACCTTTGTCAAATTAAACAAATAAAACGGATCCTCGAATTGCCTAGACGGATCCATACTAGAGGAACCGCGGGATCCGTGAGACGTAAAGCTATTTTTTCTACTAACTTGGACCACATTTGCAGGAAATTGTGAATTATACTTGCTTTCTAACCTTTGTTTTGTAGTTATTCAATTTTCATATGAAGACTTTGACATCCCAAAGCTAGGGGGAGCTTTATGTCAAAGCAATACATTGCAAATTACTTGCAATACTAGGTTTACTTTTCGTGATATCCCCTTGCATAATTGCAATCATTAAAGGGGAGCACATTCGTCTCTTAGACGAAATCTTTTGCAAACTTACTTGCAAACAAACTAGATTAGTATCGCTTTCTTGACGCCCTTGCATAGGGATGGACTCGTCAAGGGGGAGTAAAGACGAGATCCTTCCCGTTACTTGCCATCTATTTTTTATTTTACTTCTTTCACATGTTTTTCTTAAAAACAATGTGTTACTTTCCTTCAAACACTTTTTGTTTCTACAAAAGGGGAGAAGAAAGTAAAAACTACAAATTCAAACTTTTACTTAATTTTAGCTTTTCCTTAAAATAATTTTATGTTTTGTCATCAACAAAAGGGGAGATTGTTAATACAAATAAGTCGTAAAACGTTTATTTATATTTTACGATCTTCTAATGTTTTGTCGATAACAAACGTAAAATCATATTAACGAAACAAATAAAATACGTAAATGGTTTGAACTAATAGTTTCTAACATATTCACATTTTCACATAAAACACTAAAACAAGCATAAGTGATTTTATGATTTAGATACATATGTACAACAACTAGTGTTTACATATTGGGTTAGCATATACTTAAACTAAGTATACTAAAATGGGTAAAAACATGTAAATACTATAATGGGTAAAAACTAGCAAATGGTATTGACTCATAACCCATGGTTTTATATATATCACTTAACCAAGTTCATTGTATCCTTAAGATACATTGTATCTAGAAAGAAAACCATGGATCAACCCATAACCCATAACCAAAAATACCCATGGGTAAAGAGGAGCGTTCCACGGATCCCTAGCTTTGTGCTAGCCGGATCCCTTGTGGTAGGGATCTGTGGGATCCGGAGAATAGTAGGATTTTTCCTCTATAAATAGTGAGCCATTTCTTCATTATTTCTCACCCCTTTCCAATACACTTTCTCCCCTAAGTTAAATCTCACTAACCTTAGATCCAAGAGATCTATGTTTGTAGTTTTGTTTTGTGTGATATTTTAGGTTCCTCTTAAAGGCAAGATCACCACCTTTGAAGTCGAAAGCGTGCTCAAGTCCATGAGTTGCCATGCTTCCTCATCATCAAGGCTCATCAAGTCTTCCGTTGATGATTCCTTTCTTTCTTCAAAGAAGTGTAGTGTTGAAGACATTAGTGAAAGATGTCTCAAGTGTCAAGACGAAGATATTAGTGAAGGGAATCTATCGTCTATAGGATAAACACTTGTGGTAGGTGCTTAGAAGTCAAGAAAAAGAAGCATTAGTGAAAGGTGCTTAGAAGTCAAGACAAAGAAGCATTAGTGAAAGGTGCTTAGAAGAGAAGACACAAGACATTAGTGAAAGGTGTCTTGTAGATCTAGTCAAAGGCATTAGTGAAAGGTTCCTTAGATGTACATTCGATATGGTGTGTTTCGATGTACGAGATAGACTAGTATTAGATCCAAGGATATTGATATCCTTGATGATGTTGTAAAGGAGTAGATCTCCTTTGGGATTAGTCGTTGGTGTAGTGTGGTAGTAGTTCCTCCATTGCAATGGAACTAGGTGCTTAGCCTAGTACCTAATAAAGGGTAGGCGACGTTGTGAAGGTGTAGTTCACCTTGGAGTGAAAGAACTAGGTACTTAGCCTAGTACCTTATAAAGGGTAGGCGACGTTGTGTAGGTGTTGTTCACCTTGGAGTGAAAGAACCTGGTGGTTAGCCTAGCACCGGAAGAAGGGTAGGCAACGTTGTGAAGGCTTCTCCGCCATAAGGAGATTGGTGTAGTGTTTACGAACTCGTGTAGGTGACTCGGGAGTGGAGTAGGGCAAGGAAGGTGTCCTTGTAGTGAACCACTATAAATACTGTGTTGTGGTTTGTGCTTCTTACCCTTATCTTTTCATTACATATCTTTATATGCTTGTTTATCAACATCCAACACACACACCAAATAGATTGACATAAGTCAATCTAAATAGTTTAAAAGGAAGTTTTAATTGGTAAAACTATTCAACCACCCCTTCTAGTTTTCCACAGTTTTCTTAGGTGTGCTTAAAGGTCGACCTAGACCATGGATGAATGGGTCATGGATAGCGGTGCACGAGGCACATGACCGGCAATAAAGATCTATTCTCCACATATGAATCCTTCAATGAAGGTAATGTGGTGTTTGAAATAGCTAGTAAAATCATCGGTAAAGGTACGATTTCTAACAAATCTCTAACCATTAACGATGTGTGTCACGAGAAAACCTAAACTTTAACCTCTTAAGTATAGGACAAATATGTGATAAAAGTGCAATGTACTTTTTACCAAACCGTAGTAAGATATTAAAAATGGCATAACCATAGGAAGAGGAATTAGGAAACATGGAGTCTATGTCATTAAAATCGGTAATGAACCTAAAGACAAATTGTGTCTTACCTCTATGGATGATACATCGACCTTATGGCATCGAAGATTGGGTCACGCCAACATGAGACTTCTTCAATCGCTATCATCCAAAGATCTAGTAAGAGATCTACCTAAGTTAAAATATGAACATCACTTTTGTGATGCTTGTAATGTAGGAAAACAAGCTCATTCTAGTCATAAAGCTAAAAACATGGTGTCTACAACTAAGTGTCTAGAATTACTACATATGGATTTATTTGGTCCATCCGCTATCCAAAGTTATGGAGGCAACTAATACACTTTGGTCATAGCGGATGATTACTCTAGGTATACATGGACAAAATTCTTAAAGAACAAAATGGAAACGTTTAATTATTTTGAAATATTAAGCAAGAAAATCCAAAGACAACTAGGAAGTCCTATAGTGTCTATTAGAACGGATCATGGTAGGGAATTCGATAATGAAGTGCAATTCAGAGCTTTTTGTGATGCTAATGGTATTACTCACAACTTCTCGGCTCCACGCACTCCACAATCGAATGGGGTAGTTGAAAGAAAGAATAGAACCCTACAAGAAATGAGTCGAACCATGCTTAATGAACAATCCATACCTCAAAATTTTTGGTGCAATGCCGTTGATACTTCAACGTACATACTCAATCGAGTCTTAATTAGACCAATCTTAGGTAAAACTCCATACGAGTTACTCCGAGGCAAAAAGCCTACGTTAGATCACTTTAGAGTCTTTGGTAGCAAATGTTTTATTCTTAACACTAAAGATTACCTTACAAAATTTGATCCTAAATCAATCGAAGGTATCTTTCTAGGTTACTCTCCAAATAGCAAAGCTTATGTCATATTAAAGAAAGAAACAATGAAGGTAGAAGAGTCATTAAATATAAAATTTGATGAAAGTCCACCCAAACCCTCTCCACCTCTTGTCAATGACGAGATTGTAGAAAGTGAAGCTAGAGTAATAAAGAAAAAGATAAATGAAGATGAAGAACCTTTAAATGATGAAGTCATAAACATTAAAGAGTCTAAAGATCACCCCGTAGATAAGGTCATAGGAAAGCTAAACGAAAAAACATTAAGGTCTCAAGTTCGAGACCAAAGTAGCTTATTTTATTTTGTTTCAACCATAGAACCTAAGAATACACAAGAAGCCATAAAAGATGAAAGTTGGGTAATGGCTATGCAAGAAGAATTAAATCAATTTGTTTCTAATGATGTTTGGACACTTGTCCCTCCACCTAGTAATCAAACCATAATAGGAACCAAATGGGTTTATAAAAACAAATTAGATGCAAACGGAGTAGTGTCTAGAAACAAGGTTAGACTCATGTCAAGGGTATAACCAACAAGAAGGAATAGACTTTGATGAGACCTATGCCCCTGTGGCTACTTCTGATGTGCTTGTGCTAATGATCTAAAGCTTTATCAAATGGATGTCAAAAGTGCTTTTCAAAATGGTTTTATTAATGAAGAGGTATATGTAGCTCAACCTCCGGGCTTCATCGAATTTGAAAAACCTAAACATGTGTATAAGTTAAAGAAAGCTCTTTACGGTCTTAAACAAGCTCCAAAAGCTTGGTATGATAGACTCAAGTCATTTTTAATTAAACACAACTATACCATGGGGTTAGTTGACAACACACTTTTTACTATGAAAAAATAGTCACATATAATCATAGTTCAAATATATGTAGATGATATTATATTCGGATCCACTTGTCAAGACATGTGTGATGATTTCTATAAAATCATGCATGACGAGTTCGAGATGAGTATGATGAGAGAACTTAGTTTCTTTCTTGGTCTACAATCAAACAAGTAGAAGATGGTATCTTCTTTATCAATCTAAATACATAAAGGAGATGTTAAAGAAATTCGGTCTAGAAGAGTCGAAACCAATTAGGATACCAATGTCATCCGACACCAAACTCATAAAAGATGAAGACGGCGAATCCGTCGATAATACTAAATATCGTGGCATGATAGGTAGTCTTCTACCTCACGGCAAGTAGGCGGATATCATGTTTAGTGTTTGCTTATGTGCTAGGTTTCAAGAAGACCCTAAAACATCAACCTAGAAGCCGTAAAAAGAATATTTAGATATATTAAGGGTACAACACAATTAGGATTATGGTATCATAAGGAACGGAGTAGAAACAATTGTATATGCAGATTCGACCATGCAGTGATTATGTTGACCAAAAAGTACAAGTGGGGTATGTACTTTTATGGGATGTTGTTTAACATCTTGGTTTTCAAAGAAACAAACGGCATTAGCAATATCAACAACCGGTTTAATACGCTCTCCGCAAAGCATGCCAACAAGCACTATGGATGAAACAAGCGTTAGTCGATTATGACATTCATCTAAGTGACGTAGCCATTCTATGTGACAACAAGGTGCCATAGATATAAGCAAGAATCCGGTATTACATTCTCGCACAAAGCATATAGAGATTCGTTATCACTTCTTAAGAAACAATGTTCAAAGGGAACATCTCTATTGAGAAGGTAGCGTCCAAGACAACATAGCCGACGCCCTCACCAAATCGTTGAAGGGAACAATTCAACCTACTTGCCTTGGTCTTGGTCTCATGGAACAAACGTCGTAATTTAGTTTTTGCCTCTACAAGGTATGTAAACACTAGCCTTCTTCTTTCTGAGTCTAGGATCTCTATTTCACGCACAACTCACAAACAATACGGGAATTTTCAAAACCCAAGATAAGTTTTTTTTTACTTATAATTTTCTTATTTTCTTTCAAAATAAGTACAAGTTACAAACACATAATCACATACACATCTTCCTTTCAAAAGGATAAAACGTTTGTATTTCACAACATAGAAATCTCTTTTCTAAATGTTTTCTAAAATGATACTTCTTCCTGTATCAATTTCACAAAAGCAATTTCTCACGTCTAGGACAAATCGCTTTTTCATTATTAATACAACGTAAAAACCCGTTTTCATTGCATCTCATGTCTTTTGAATGCTAAAGGGACACATAACTAATATGTGTTTTCGGCACATTCATTTAAGCCACAATGAATTAGGAGCATTGGTAACACTAAATTACGACTCAAAGTACTAAATATGTGTTTTCGGTTATCTCACATAATAGAATTCTTTTTCACTTCTAGTTTAGTTTTATTTTTCTTCTTAGGAGTTGAGATAATCGCAACTCCAAATAGTTTGCATATAGGCACACACTAGGCAAAAATATTTTCAAAAGGAAAATTTTATGTCGCTCGATCACTGCACCCACGGATCCCAAATTCATGCCGGACGGATCCTCAAGGAAGGATCCGTGGGATCCGTGAGATGTAAGATGTTTTTTACCTTCTATTTTTCTCACTTTGGATGAAAAATCCAACATTTGTTTTATCTTTTGGAGTATGTTCTTTAATGCTTGTGTTCTCATGATCACATGCCTTAAATTCATATCTAATCATTAGATTTTAATCCACATTTTGGGTCAAGCATTCATTACAATGCATTGTTTTTCTATAAATAGAACTCCCAAAATGCTTGCATATTCATCTCATCTTCACAAACAAATAACACCATGTCATTTACAAGCTCCTACAACTTAGATGAATCACCTAGTACAAACAATCATCTTCATGAAACCCAAACCTTTGTACTTCCACCTTCCAAAATACCACAATCAAACACTAGGATATCTGCACGGATTAACATCCGATCTTGTTGCTTAGGAAAACCATCATCAAATGGGTCATCCCCATCAACTAACTCACCACAAGATGCTTCCATTATAGCACCTCCCTCACCAACAAGTACACCATCTTCATATCCTAAAGTCACTCTTTTGGAACTCCTTACGACTCCAACAAGATCTCAACAACCAAAACAAAAAGAAATAGCCTTTTTGACACCACCCACTTCTCCAAACACGATATTCAATGATCTTGAAAGATCACCACCCCTAGCTCCCATTAAACTACAAGAACATCTAGGCTCTTTTCCACCACCACTTCCAACCATTCCGGACTTTGATCCGTATTTTCCTATTTTTCCACCACAAATTCCGCAACTCACAAATCAAAACAACCCGGCAGACTTCCGCACTCATTACCCACATCACTACATTGTGAACATTGCCAATCCACTAGGGAAATTGCAATAGAAGTTAGGGAAGAAATGCGATTCATACTCAACCTCATCCTTGATCGCATCAATACCATTACTCATCCAAAGCTCCATCCATAAACCTTATGCAAGCATGGAAGGAATCATTATTACTATTTTCTATTTTTAGTACTTTTTCTTTTTGAGTCATTTTCAAGAACAAGTCTTGTTCTTATTTTTACATGCTTGTATGTGGCATAAATACCACTACACTTTGTTATTTTATTACAAGGCCTTGTTTACATACCTTGGCTCCCAATATTGATTCTCACAATCACCGATTATTTAAGCATGTTATTAACCTTTCTTTGTAGGATATTTTTTTATTTTTCTTCACTTGACGCCCAAACTAGGGGAGCTACCGTCGAGGGAGTAAGCGATCACGTGGACTAATTTCTCCACACTTTTATTTCTTCGAATGGTTAACCTTTGTTTCGACAAAAGGGGAGAAGAAGTAAAACTTAGGGCTTTCAAAACATACATCCATTCTTAAGTTTTACTCATCATAACATTATGTTTTGTCATCAACAAAAGGGAGATAGTTAATACAAATAAACCGTAAAAATGTTTATTAATATTTTGCGATCTCTTTGTGTTTTGTTGATAACAAATATAATGTTATCTTAAGTACAATTATAAGGATACATGTTATTTTTGTAAGGCATTTACATATAGCCATTAAATACAAAAATGTTGTAATTAATCATTTGTTGTAATAGTTTATTAGGATGGGTAAAAACCACAACCCATGGATCATATCCATAACCTATTGACCCATACCCATTTGACTAGATACAATGTATTCATTAGATACATTGAATCTAAATGAATACCTTGTGGGAGGGATCCGTGGGATCCGGGGAACAGTGGCAGAATTTGCCTATAAATAGAGAACCATTTCTTCATTCTAACTCACCCCTTTTCTTACTAATTCTCTCATATACTCTCATTCTCTTCTAACAAAAGATCACTTGATCTAGAAAGTACTTCCTTCTTTCTTTCTTTAATGATTCTCATATAGGTCCTTCTCTAAGGCGAGATCACGAGCATTCTACAAGTCATCCAAGCAAGGGGTCCTTGATTGATTTGTTCCTCCGCAAGATTTCTGTAGCAAAGATCTTGTATTTGATATTTCACATATTTGTTGTGTAATAGTCGTGTTGGTTTGGTCCACCGTGTTACGGACTCGGTATTTAGCTTTGTACCGGAAAAAGGTGTAAGCAACGTTGTGAAGGCTTCTCCGCCAAGTTGAAGGAGTTTGTTGACATAGTTCTTGAACTCTCGAGTAGGTGACTCGGGGAGTGGAGTAGGGCAAGGAAGGTGTCCTTGTAGCCGAACCACTATAAATCGGTTGTGTCATTTCTATCCATTTGCTTTACCTTATTTACTTTCTTTATCATTAGATCTATACTTTCTCAACATCCATACGATCTCACATATTATCGAATCTAAAGTTTTTGAAACTAACTTAAAATCGGCAAAACTATTCAACCCCCCATTCTAATTTTCCACAATCTGTTTTGTTTTCTAAACTATTAGCGTGAGACTAATTACCCCACGTTACGAATAATGTGTTCAACCATCAAACAAACTCTATGAATTTCACTCAACCTTTGTGTTGACAGTTTTAAGCATGTATTTCAGGTCCATAATGTCGGAAGCTGGCACGGAAGAGCAAGGATACTCAAGAATGCTATAAATTTTATTATCCTTCGAAAACCCATTTAATGTATTTTCTAAACTTGGAACCATTTGGGGCCTCATTTTGTAAACTCTGATATTTATATAAATCGAATGATAATCTTTTAAACGACTCCATTAGAGTTCGTTTTCTATTGTTATGATCACAGCCATGAAGTAACATCCGCTTGAATTCCACCGCGTATCACGAAGTTGGGGGTGTTACGCTTGTTACCTTATATCGAGAGGTGTATATTTGTCATATAAATTGACATAAATATCATGTTGCTCGGCATTTCTCTTGATATGGTCATAATATACATATTATGACTGTATTGATAGTGGTACGGGTAATTTGTATGATTGTTAACTTTTTTATTCTTTTACGATTTACGACGGGTAATTTGTATGATTGTTAAATTTTTTTTTCCTTTTATCATTTACATAAAAGATTACTTTTATTTAAGTATATTAAAATAGAATTTCAACAATGCCTTAAAATCTTTGACCAAACTTTTTAGAGAAACGTTTTTGGTTGCCATTATGAGAAGGTGATGAAAAATGTCTATTAACACTGGCGTCTAGTATTTTGAAAGAGAGTATTGAAAAACGCATATGGTGATTTACAGAAATAGATGAATTTGAGAAGCGAGTCGTAATACTACAAATAACCTGTGATGTCCTTTTCTTTTATTTACTTTAGACACCGACGTTAAGCAAATAATTAATTTGAGAAACGAGTCATAAAATTTGCTAGAACTGAACTTTCATATTAACCAAAATGGAAGAAGGAACTTCAACCATCCAAGTATATGTCATTATTGAAAACAAACACAATAATATTTTATGTATACTTTTTAAACACAAACTTATTCGACATTTTATAAGCATATTCATGTGCTTGCTCATCTTCAATAAATTTGGCTGTGTTGAGCACTTGAGCTTTACAGAAACAAGTAAAACTCATAACTTGTATGACATTTTGATCGAAAAAAAAGGATTTTTATCCCACATAGGTCAATTAAAAGAAAATTTATTACATTATATACCGAGGTATATGTTTCTTGTTCAAGTTAAGTCTGTTGTTTTATGTTCCTCTTAGTGTGAACTGGGAATACACTTGTATGGAAGTCAAGTTTAAATGATGGGTAATTTCTATACTTTGTTTACTTGTTATATATTTTTCTTGTTTTTTCATCTTCCATTTTTTTTCATTGTAAAAGTATTGATAAAGCACATTGTATCTCTTTTTTTTTGAATGGCGATATATTATAAAAAAAGAAACTAGCAAGAAGCTAGCGACTACAAAGGCGATTTCAGCTAATCAGTCCAAGTAATACATTTTTTGCTTCTAAACTTATACCAAGAAAAAGAATAAAGACGAATAGAATCAAATATATCACATATCCTGATAACTTGAGAATTGAAAGCGATATTATTCCTAAAACGCCAAATGGTCCAACATGAAGCCGCGAAACTGATATAGGCTCGGTCCTTCTCATCTTTGGAGCTTGAGACGCCAAAAACCAAGAATCCCAATCGTTGCAAGAAGCAAACGCCGGGAACTTTAAGTCACACCAACCACGGACTAACCTCCAAATATTAGAAGCAGTAGCACATGAAAAGAAAACATGAGAATTCGACTCAGCAAATCCATTGCAAACCGGGCACATAATAGACTCGATTTCTAAACCCCTAGAGGAGAGGTTTAGACGATGAGGGAGCTTGTCTAGAAACAACCGCCACATAAAGATGTTAACTTTCCGCGGGAGAGCCTTAAACCACCTCGTGCATAATAAAAACGAATGGAGCATGCATTCATCTAAAATTTTTCGGGCAACGCTAACTGAGAAGATGTTATCCGAGGAGAGGGTAAAGACGAGAGAATCACGCTCGACAATAGTATCCAAATAACTTATTTCAATCAAAAGATTATTGAAATCAGCATGCGTTCTTCCCGAAAGCATAGGCCTACTCCAATCCCACGACCAAGAGCCATTTGCAATTCGATCACTAATTAAGCAGTTTTGGTTTCTCTCAAGATGAAATAACCGATTAAACCTGGTATAAAGAGGAGAGTCCCCCAACCAAATATCTTTCCAAAAGCGAATCATAGAACCATCCCCCACATTAAATCAAAAGGAATTCAAAGGGAGGTATCCACTTGAATGAAGGTGATAAATTGAACCAACGATACGAGCCCATAAACCATTTGTTTGACAGCCTTTTAAATCGAAGCCCGCTTCTTCACCATGAATCGACTTTAGAACTTTAACCCACAAAGCAGATGGAGATTTTAACAAACGCCATCTCCATTTAAGAAGGAGCGAGAGGTTGAAAGCTTTAAGGCTTCCCACACCTAAACCTCCTTTATCGAGAGAAGCTAAAATAGAAGACCATTTGATCCAAGCTAACTTCCTTTTATCACCAGACGCACCCCAAAAGAAAGAAGCATGGATACTTTCGAGAGCCTTAATGACCGCATCAGGGGCTTTAAAGATAGACATAAAATATAAACCAAGGCTTCCAAGCACGGATTTAATAAGATTGAGGCGGCCTCCTGAAAATAACATATTAGTTTTCCATCCTGATAACCTAGCTTTAAAACGATCAATCAAAACATTCCAATTCGAAATTTGGCCCATGTTCGAACCTATAGGTAAACCTAGGTAAGAGAAGGGAAGTGTTGGAAAATTTAGTGCACTTGTGGGATTAGTTCACACCTTGTAATGGGTTAGGAGGTACGGAGTGTACACCCATAAGGTCCCCGAACACCTCGACTCTAATAGTGGTTTGTATTGGTAGTGCTCGGCCACCGATAAGCATTGTTTCCACCAAGCAAGAGTTTCATCAAGCAAAGGTACCCACCGCTAGTGCTATGAAAGTACCGATGAAAGTACCGCTTGTAACAGGCTTTGACCTATTCAAGTGGCGCTATAACCGCATAATGACCACGCTTAATTGGTCATGTAACCACTAACGACTATAATGGGATAATTATGAGGCGATTAATGGGCCGATTAATTCTCATAATTCCATTTGACTAGCTCAGAGTAACCTCCTATAAATAGGAGATCTGATTATGCATGACACACACACAGAAAACGATTAACACTTATAAGCGCAAGAGTTATTGAATTGTGCCTAATTCTATAGCTACATTTGGTCTTATCCCAAGTAGATATTCGTGTAACCCAGGCATTATGGTCGAATAGTTTACTTTGGAAAGTGATCACATGATTCCAAGTGATATCCGGTAACCACCTAGTGGTATTTGTTTCTGCTGACTTGTTGTTTGTTTTTGCTGACCTTGATTATCTAACCCTGTTCTGGGAGTTACACACTAACAATCAAAGTAAACTATTTTGTGATAATCAATGGCAACTGCTGCAATGAAACACATGGCTTCAAAATTTGCCAAGCTTGATAAGTTTGAAGGGTGGACTTTAGGAGGCGGCGAAGAAGATGCACTTCTTTCATCAAGCATGAGTATGGTCTATGTTTTGACTACACCTATTCCCGATGATGGGGATGATGCTACTGTGGAGCGATTAGAGAAGGAGCAAATGGGAGAATGATGACTACATATGCAGAGGTCTAATTCTCAATGGTATGTCCGATTCTCTATTTGATATTTATCGAACATTGAATCTTCCAAAGAACTGGATTCCTTGGATGCCAAATATATGGTCGAGGATGCATCAAGTAAGAAGTTCCTTGTTAGTAATTTCACAAATTATAAAATGACCGATTCAAGACCGCTTATGGAAAATACAATGAACTTCTTGGTATACTTGGAAGGTTTACACAACATAATATGCACATGGATGAGTCTATTTCGCCTCTTGTGTCATGGACAAACTCCTCCTTCTTGGAAAGATTTCAAGCATACCTTGAAACATAAGAAAGAGGAGTTAACTCGGTTGAGTTAAGCGTCATCTGCGCATTGAGGAATCTCTCAAGGTGTGATAATGACAAGCCAAAGAGTAGCAATGTCAGCTTGGTGCATCTCATGTCAATATGGTGGAGCATAACAACTTCACCAGGTACAATGACAACAAAGGCAAACGCAAATATCATGATAACTGTAAGATATAGGATTTCACAATCTCATTAAATCATAAACAAGTGGGGCGTTCAAGTATGTTTAGAGAGAGAGAGAGAGGGAAATGTTCTTGTAAGAGAAAACTTATGGAAGGTTAGATTCCAAGTGAACATCCAACCCTCTACCTTGCAAGGTAGAGGTATTTATAGGTTACAAATAAACGACCTCCCAACGGCTTGGATGGATCGTGTATACGCTGGTAAAGACCCGTCCTTCCTCCACGGTGAAGCACTAGACTAAAGCTTAGCTAATAACTTACTAACAACTAACGAATAAATGATATGTCTACGAGCTAATTTAAGCTAGATTATACATGGGGTGACCGATGCTTTACAATAGAATTTCCAATTCCTAACAATCTCCCTAAGGAGGTCACCTCATGAATTACATTGTGAATCCTAGCATTAAAAATCTTCGGTCTTGAGCTCAGACTTCACTTCATCAAAGTATTCAAATTATGTGCTTGGGTGATTTCATCATTGTTCAACTACAATGAATGTTTCGTGGAGGTTATTGAGCTGATCTACATAGATGACCTTTGAGCATAGCAAGAGATCATCAGCCACAGTAAATCTCTGACTCTTCCTTTGTGATGAAGGTAATATGTGAGGTTGTGACTTTTGGACCGACATGCACACAATCTGGATCATGATTTCTTCTTATCAGAGAAGCGGAAGCTTTCGTTGATTCATGATATTGGCAGCAGCGTAGCAGAAGCATGGAGTGATAATATCAGATTCATTGATGCACTAATCATGATTTATTTGGAAATGAATGTGTTGTGTGAGCATGTGGCTATGGATTGACCGCTTCATTCTGATCAGCTACAAATGTAGGGCGTACCTGCATACAATAGTTAACAACAAAACGCGCGAAAAGTGACTTTGATCACTTTCGATGAATTAAGGTACACGACCCACGGTTCCCCGTTGATCAGTACAAATCACGCCCGTGATCGTGTACAATTCAAGAATCTTCTTGATGAGGTTTCGCGAATGTTCTAGTCGTTCTCAAACCGAACGTCTCAAAGAAGACAACACGGAGCGAGTGAACCAATAATTGAGATCCATCGATTGATAAAAGATTTGAAAACAATCGTGTATTGCTCAAATAGAAGTTGTTTTTGCAATACAACGAAGGTTTTAATGAAAATCATTTATCAATCATAAACACCTTTAACTTTGAAATATTTGTACACATCGATGTGCAATAGAAAAGAGTTTTAAGCACAACGACCGGTTTTCAAAGGTATCCGCTAATCCATAACTCGAACCAGATTGATTCAAAAGATTGAATCGCCCCATTGTTTCGCTCATTGTCACATGGTTGATCTATAGGATAGATCTCACATGCCACCCACCGTGAGCTTGTTAGATGTTGGCTCCGTAAGGCTTTCCATCTTCATTGTGAATATGATTGCATATCACTCGATGTTCGCAATACCACAAGGATAATGCGAGGACTCATTAAGATATAATCTCTTCCACATCGTGTGAAACAGAGTCTTCATTGACAAAGGTCCTAAAGAGATTTATTGATGATCTCGTGGCTCTAGAATCAATTGTGCATATTTGGTTCCCGTGTGGGAGACTAGGAGAGGGTCTCCTTCTTCAATATCAACAAACTCTAAGAGAAAGTCGATAGATAATGTCGGTTCCCGTGAGAATGAAACAAGCCCTTTTAAGAGGAACTTGAGTAGTTTGGGAAGTTTTAGTGCAGTGCGTCCACGGGTCCATGACGCCTTGTCTTCAATACCGATGTTACCATCGTAGCAAATGAATTGAACCCGGTTTCGCCTCTAAGGTTGAATTGTTGGAGGCTATTTATTTTCACCCTTTCTTATTCAATTCTTTTCATTCTTCAACCCTTCAAGCTTACCGAAACTTCATAACTAGAACCTTGTTGGGTTTATTCCAAGACTAGCTCGGTCTCATCCGCACTCTACCCATATCTCATATTTCTCCTTTATCATCATACCTAAGGACTTCTACACTAACTAGTGGATTGTCCTCGGTAGATCCCTCCGGCTCAAGCGGATCATGGGACCATAACCTAACCTTATCATCCTTATATCACCATGCATAAAGTAGGATTGGTCTTTCTTTGGTATAGTTCTTCCGCTTGAAACCAATTGAAAACCATTTGAAAATCCATCAAGATACTTGTGATCTAAAATCAAAGCATTTTGTATCTCAATTGATTGATAATTTTAGAAATGCTCCCCCTCAACATATGCATATAATTCAGAAATTGTTTTAGCATATGGAGGCAAGAGATCTTTGAAATCGTTAGAATAAGAATGACAGGTCCAATCTTTTGATTAACATTTTCTAAAATGATCATCATCACTTCCCAATCAATTTACTTTAGATAAAACATTTTGAGGAAGGATGAGGTTTTCAAAGGTTTGCTCCCCCTTAATATGTGCCTCGAAATTTAAAAGAGTTTTGCACATATTAGACAGAAGATATTTAAAGTACAACCATGATTACCAAGCATTCAGAAACCATTTATCATACAATCAGGGTACCTTACATAAAAGCATGGAAAACTTTGTACCCTGAAGGTTTAAGATTTTTTTAAAATGCTCCCCCTTGATATATGCTTCGAGATTCGAAAATTGTTTAGCATATATTTAGAAAGCAGTATGCACTTTGAGACAAAAATGGTCATCTTTTATCATCTTTCATATTTATATCACATTTTCTCCCCGATCAAAGTTTCAAATCCTTTGAGACTTTGGATCTCAAGTGATTTAAATATGTATGAGACAAAACATTTGTTGGAGAAAAATGTGTCCAGCTTTTATATGATTAGAAGCGGACAACATCAAGTTCCCTTTATAGACACAAAGGAAACCACAAGACATAACCTAACACTATTACATGCATTATATTTGTTCATAGTTTGTACACCACATATTACACATAAATAATGCGAAATGAAACTACTTGGAAGCTATCTTCATTCGATCCTTTGAAGCGCTTTGTAATGACCATTGCGAAGTCTACTACCCACAAAGCTTTCAAGACTGCGATAGATCATTCTAGTCTTCAATCTTCGTCTGATTGCAGCAAGGAACACTTCACACCTCTTCACGTCCTCGTCACCCAAAGATATCGCTTTGTTCTCATGCTTCAAATCAATTCTGATTTCTTTCACTCTAGAGTTTAATTCCTCTTCAACCATCTTGAGTGTGCCATCACTGAATTTGTATAGCTCACACAATCTCATTAATATTCTAGTTCCGTATCTGTCCGTGAAGATGACTGCTCTGGGGGTGTCGATCACAATATATTCATGACGAAATTCATGTCCTTTGACTTCCCATTTTGGTCTTGTAAGATTGATTCTAGTCTGGTAACTTTCTATTCCCAATTGAAAATCTCCAACTCTTAGTCGAATGACCAAGCCTCCGATCCGTAGATTGACAAGAATGAGAGAGCCTTCTTCTCACGAAAGGGAAGGTGGTCAAGGTGTCCTTGAAGGTTCGTAAGATAGAGATCTTCAAAGTCATTTGGCATTAGATGTTTGAAGTCGCTTTTCTATGATGTACTCTTTCAAGTCACTCTTGAAGGACAATCTTCTTCGTGTAATCATACCCGTAGATTGAGAAGATCTCAACACTAATAACACTTAGAATACGCAGATCGATCGAATACTCTGCCTCTTCTTGGCACTATGTCTTCGATGTATAATTGTTTCTTCGAACCACCAATGAGAAATCCCATATGAAGCGGCAATGTCATATTGTTGCTCTTTGTCCGCCTGAATTGATCCGGAACCATTTGTTCAAGACCTTGATCAAGATAGGTAGTCGCTTTCATCTTTGAAATTGATAGAGCGGTCTTCTTTCGAGGTGCGATCACATAGATAGTCCGGATCATGGTTAAAGAAGAATTACATCGAATGGTCATAAATCCGGGTTCACCACGTAGAGGAAGAGGGTTGTTCACATCAAACCTATTGATCCGCTCACCAACTTGATCATTCAAAGATTCTATAGCATTCCTTCATTTGATATTGAAGTCGATTAGCATCCGAGTGGAAGACTTTAACTATTTCATACACCGGGCCTTCAAGATCTTTAGGGTGATAGATGTAATTTCCTTCTTCTCACAAAACCACTTTATAAAGCTTCCCATATCCCCTGTGAGGTGAAGAAGAGAATCTTCTGTCGGTGCTTCATATTTGGAAATGATAGTTGAAGCCTAATTGTTTGCTGGATTAGTTGAATCAGATTCAGGTATGGACCAAGAAGGCTCAGGAGTTTGAGGTTTATCTTGGGTAAGCCAACTTTGAGTAACCTCCTTAGAAGGTGTAGCTCTAGCAGATTTGATTCATCTTCCCTCAATATAAGCATCCAACCACTCCTCATCTTCTGTAATATTGGGGATGTGCTTGGTATAAATGTCATCATCTTCCGATTCAAATTCTTGAGCAACAAAAGATTCTTCATTCATTATTTGCTCTTCTGGAATAGTAGGGATGGTTGGTGTAAACTGGGAGTCGACAGTGGTCCATGCAGTAGATATCTTTTGAGATTTTTGACCACTTGAAGTACCTGTTTGTTTCTAAGTTGTTGGTGGTGGTGAAGGTGACCTTGCTATCTAAGATGTGGTTGTTCCAGAGGATCCTCCAACTCCTGAAGTGCCAGCGCCACCCGTAGGAGGTGGTGGTGGTGACTTTAGACCCCCAGACATATCCTTTGAGTCCATTGGAGATGATCTTCTTTTCTTCTTGGCCTCTCTTTCACGAATATCGATCACAAACTGCTCATGATTATCATGCCTCATGGATTCCTCAAGCGCCTCGTATAATTTCTTATGTACATTGTGCTCGTCCTCTCCTGCCTCAAAAATTCTTTCTGATAAGGCAGATCTCATGTCAGAGATTGGCAAATCTTTGAATCTCTGAAGTAATGGAGCCCTCATAGCCCATTCGACCGCATCTTTAATGTCTGCTTCTATTGCCCTTGTTACGACTTCATTGGGGTTAAAAGTCTCCAATTTCTTGATACGACTATCAAGATTGTTGACCGCTATAGGAAAATGTTTCTCAATAGTTGCCATGCGTAACATGGCCTCTTCAAGCAATTCCTCAGTAGTCTTAATAGGAGGGTGAGGCATGAGGTGGTGAGGCAGAGGAGGACAGGATCACTAATAGAGACAACTTGTGGTGGATCATTAGTGGATTTGGGTGATGAAAGTGAAGTAGTCTTAGCAGGATCGAGAGTTGGTGTGATTGAAGGAGATGCAGCTAAGACCTTTGGAGCTGACATCGGGGGAACTCTTGAAGAGTCTTGTTGAATAGTGACCGAGAACATGGACTGAACTTCCTCCTTTTCATTTGTTTGCTTTTCTGATTCGATGTCAGAAGGGCCGTCTTTTAAGAATTGGTCTCCGTGACGTGAAGTCAACATCAAGATTCTTAAAAGAGGAAAGAGATCCCAGATAAGTTTGATTCTTCAAGACGCTGTGTTCTTGATTCTTGCTCAAGATTCTCCTGTGGGTGTTTAACCACTCAATTTTATCACCCACTCGATTCTGTCTTGGGATCTCTGCAGAGAAGGAGTCTCCGATTATCTTCTTGTGTATTCTCGGGCACGGAGGATTCAACTAATCTGTCTCCCATATCAATATTCATCCCATATTGTTCTTGTGTAGAGGATGATATAGCATCTCTTCTCTTGATAATGAACCTGGTAGTGGTTTTGGGAGATGGAGAAGAGATATTCAGTAGCATGTGTGCTGCTTGTTCTACTTCTCCTCCATCAATTCCTTTACCTTTGTCATGTGTGCCAGTATTGATTTGTTGAGGAGTTGACTCTGGCTCTCTTATCGTGACCCCTCCTACTGGTGGTCTTTGAGACTCGATCATACTATCAAGGCTTTGCTGTATTCCTTGTTGGAGTGCAGCTTCGTCTTCATCAATCAACTTTGCTCCACTTCCTGGTACCTTAGATCCCTCATCATTTCCCATACCACCTTCTCTTTTCTCCTCTTTGCTTTTGTGAGGGAGAGACATTAGATACAGAAGTATCGGGTCTCTTCATTTTCTTAGGTAGGCTTGAGTAGGTGGGTGAAGACATGTGTGTGCATCAGCTAATGAGGCGGAGGCTTTCTTTACATAGCTCTTGAAGTAATCAGCATTCTTGATTCTATCATTAAGCAAAGCTTCAGGAATTGGCATTCCAAATATCTCCTTGTCATGTCCTCTGGCACTATATTTAATGTTGCTAAGAACAAACTCATCACTGGCTTCATGTTGTGCAGACTCGCTACGTAAGTTGATCCGATGAATATGTAGCGATGATGAATAATTAGTTTTGAGAATCGATCTTTGGGTATCACTCTTTACCAAGACTTTTTCTACCTTTGACTTTATTCTCAAAGTTGATTCTATCGAGATAAATGTGTCTAATGACAAAATGAATTCTTCCCGATATGTTCAAATAAGTCAATATTTTTCCTTTGACAATACCCCACAGAATCGCATAATGGGAGCTCGAACTCATCTCGTCTCGATGTTTTACTAGTTAGGCATAGGTTGAGGATTGTGACGCTAGATCTCCGTGGTTGATATATTTCGCATTGATGAGTGATGAAATCTTGGTTATTCTTTCCGGTATCCCAATTCTTCGACAAAGTTTAAGATATCATGAATGGAGGGTGGAGAGATGAATTTGTTGGATGGGTTTCTTGGTGTGATCCAAGAGCATCCCCGAGTGTTTCAACCGAGATGTCATACCATTTATCATCGAGCTTACACGAGTATGACGCAAATCTTATCCCAAGTAATTTTCCGTAATTGCAGATAGATGAATGGAATAGTGCAACGCTTGGTTAGGGCATTAAAGAAGTTGGTATCCTTCAAGATGTCGACGGCCGATTTAAACGTAGGATTATGTTGCCCTCATCTACGCCCAAGAAGCGCTTTTAGCAATTGACACCCATTCCGCACGAGGAAGTAATTCTTCATCGGACAGAGTGACGTTGGTGCAGAGGCGAGGGAATATCGAGGATGTAATGTCACCATTGAGATCAAGGATATATATACAACAAAACCATATCCAAGAAAATATTGTTAGGTTTAGTCACAGAAACATAATATAACCAATTCATAACCCAACATTTTGTGATACAGAAAGGAGGATATGACATATAAGGAGACATAGGATGCAGCTTACAAATAGATGAGATTAGAATGCAGAAACTTATGAGTGTAGGATACTATTTTGGAGAAGACATCAAAGTAGATGATACCAAAAGCTGAATTATATGTTAAATTACACACTGTAACTAGTTTTGGATCAACAATTTGAGCAACTCACATACCACATTACACATAAGTAATAGTTGGTAATAAACATGCATACACAAGATATATGAGATACTAAGCATTTGGCAACTCGCATCCAACTTCTCACTTAGTCTACCGAGTAACTCGCATACATTCAATATCACAGTCAACTCGCATGCGTTACAAAGTGTAAATCAAGTCGCATATGGCAACTATCATGCATCAACTCGCTTTGGTCAAACAAGGAATGGTTAACATATATATACTAACTCGCATTATAAACACGAAGCAAGTCGCATGTAGCAACTCGCATATGATGAAAGGTAACACGCATAGTCAACTCGCATACATTACAAAGTATAGCAAGTCGCATATAGCAACTCGCATGCATCAACTCGCTTTGGTCAAACGATGGATGGTCAACATATATATGCTAACTCACATTATAGATATGAAGCAAGTCGCATATGGCAACTCGCATGTGATAAATGATAACACGCATAGTCAACTCGCATGTGTAACTCGCATAAGATACATTGAATCTAGACATCTCGCATAGGCAATAGGCAACAAACATATATGATAGTGCAACTCGCATATAGCAACTCGTTTTAAAAGAACAGTCAACACCAACACACATATAAGAACATCTTTAACAAGCCATCAGAACAACTCGCATCCAAGAACTTCTATCCAACTCGCTAACAAGAACTTGCCATGAGAAACCCTCTTAAACACTCGAAAACAAGAATACATATACACATCATAGTCACAGACAAGTAAAATAGCAATACCAAACAACCCACTCAAACTCAATAGCAATATCTTAACCCTACCCATTCGACACCCACAACACTCATATTCAAAAAGATCTATCAGACGTTAACTAAGTGTGTTAAATCATTGACTGAATGTATCTAAGTTTATAATCAACAACAATTCATCAAAACATACAAACCTAGTGTCCAGATAATAGATCAAGATGAGAATCGAGGGGATAAGATCTGCAAAGGGGTTGATATAAAGATGGTTTAGTTACAAACTTTTCAAAGTGTTAAGATAATCATGTTCAGATAATCATAAGTGACCTACCACACAAACTTCAAAATACAACTCGCTTGCAAGAGAGTAGAGAGAGAATGGTTTATGCGTGTTTTGACAAAGAGATGGAATGATTTGACCGTGACACTCAACTCGCACACTTAGGGAAATAATAATAGCGAGTTTACACAATTAGACCCTCTACTTATTACATCAACACGCATATATGCTACACAGATATAGTGGAATGACACTTTTAGTCCTTATACATATTAGGAAACTAGCATACAGATAACACATGGCAACTCGCTTAAAATCACATAGCAACTCGTATGGTATTCAAACACGCATCAAAGAGCAACTCGCATAATATAAGGATTGGACAAAAAATCATCACATATCACACCACTCTTAATTATACCAGGAATCATAAGTTACCACATAGCATCCAACAACCAAGGTACATAATTTAAAAAAAATGCAGATGATTAGTTAAGCAAAGTTATGAGTAAACTAAAGGTGCATATTTCTCCCCCTCAATCAATGATGCGAGATGGTGAGAAGTCATTGATTGACAAAGTTATGAGGAGGTTACTACAGCTAACGAATAAGATAGTAAAAGTGAAGAAGAAAAAAAATTAATAACTACTCTGTTCGAACTTCATCTAAAGTCCCGTGTCATTGTTGAATGACATTTCTAGGACCGTAGATATTATCGATGACAGAAATTAGAGTAAAATGAGTGAAAATAAAAATATGAAATTAGAAATATGAAGTTTGAAAATAAGTGAAATAATTTTTTTTTTTTTTTTTTTTTTTTTTTTTTTAAGAATTTGTACACGATTATAAGAGCGAGTCCTAATTCAAGACAAATAGGAGTCAAAGTACAAGGTACGTCAATTCTGGCATGCTATAGCTCCTGAGTAAGCACTTTTCATCTCTGTTGGAAACCAATTCATGAGGTTTCTGAATGAGCTGAGCATTGTACCTGAAAAAGACTGAGAGCACATTGCACTAGAAGGACATGTAGACTTGCACATAAAAGAGTTAGTGACATGAGTAATTTCACTATTGGATGTTTCACAGCTTGATCTGTGGGTATCATTCATAGGGATCCCGTTAGGTTCAATATTCTTGAAAAGTTTTCCTGTGGGCATCCACTTAAGGCAAGATCTAGGTGTGTAAGACCGTTTGGATCCTGTAAACTTAAATAATCTGCCAGTGGGAATCCATTTGAAGCAGCTGCTAGTAGATTTGTGTGTATGCACTTCCTTGTTTTGACTATTGGTCCTACTGTAACTGTTTTGTTTCTTAGGGGATTGGTCAGCTATTTGATACATCTTATGAGAACTAAGCAAACTCCTATTATTCCTGATCTTTGAATTTTGAACATTAACCTGGGGTTTGTGATTCATCATATTAGAACAAAATAGTGAAGTGACTGGTTTGGTCAAAACAGTATTCGCTTCAACTTGGGAGGCAAGCCTAGATTTCGATGGTTTAAATCTTTCAGATCTAAAAGCATTGGGCTGCCTAACTCTGGAATGTTTTGATTCTTTCTGAACAGTAGACTTTCCTAAGGTTGATGGCTTTGCAAACTTAGTGTTCACCCTATTTCCAATAGATTTCCTAAGCTCATTTTTTAAGGCAACAATATTGAAGCTCTTATCCTGAATTTGGGCTTTGAGGGCATCAATGTCAGCCAAGAAGGAATTAGTTTGATCAATCAACTTGGAATTATTTTCTAATAGGTTCTTTCTTAAGGACTCATTTTCTTTTAATAAGTTGGATACACACAGAGCCAATTCATCATTCCTAGACTTAAGTTCACCGCTAACCTCATGATTAGGATTGCTCATTCCAAAATTGCACTTTTATGCGATCCGAGAGTTGTGATTTTAGATTGCATATGGTTGAATCTTTGTCCTAACTGGTTTTTAATTGATTAATTTCAAAAATTCTCGAAATTCGGGAATTCGGATTAATGCAAGAGTTTGTAGCACTAAAACTTTCTTCCTTTTGTTGTATTGCAATTTGTGGAAATACAATGTTTTCAAGAATTAAATATTTGTTTGAAAGTTCATCATAAACCCTTTTACAACCATGTTATTTGTTTCAAAGATTTTAGATTCGAGACTCCACCAAGACACATTTATCAATACCATTTTCAAAGATAGGTTCGCTTAAGGTACCTCAATGCATGACACGTGTTCATTTGTAGGTATGGCATCTGCACTCTCATCATGCACAACAGGACTTACTGACATGCAAGCAGATTCATGCTTTTGAGACTCTGAGCCTTTGTGTTTAGTACAGTCAATTTCATCATTCATTTTTGATTCTGAAATTCCGCAGTCAGCATCCGTATCATCTGTTCTTACAATTGATCCATTACCCAAAATATCACAACTTTCCTTTAATTTTTCATGACACTCATTCAAATCATTCAAATACCCATTCCTTTGAGCAGCATCCTTAATGTACACTTCCACACTATTCATAAGTTGGATATATGTGTTGATGAACTCGTGGATTTCCATTCCAGTGTGTTTCTTGAATGAAATTCCAGTCACGTGTTGATCAAAGTCAGCAGAGTATTCCCTTTTAATAAATGGCTGAAATTGGTTGTATATGACTTGAAGTGCAGCATTAGAATCATCAAATGATACCTTCTTCTTGGTAATTTGAAGCTTTAGTTGTTCTAAGTTTAGCAACACAGACTTTGTCATCGTAGGTAAGTCCTGACGAAAGAGAGCACAGCATGTTCGACTCATAGGAGTGGATAGCAGTTGTGTAAGGTGCTGATGAAGTAATTGAAACGGCTCAATGTTGCATTCCGAATGCTTTGTGTCATTGGTCATTAACAGTTGTGGTTTGTTGAAGTTTGATTCAGAAGGTGAGGAGTTTTGATCATAAATTGTAGAATCAATCAAGGTAGGATCTTCAAGTACAACCCGCCATTGTTCGAGGTATTATAGAGTTAAAGCACTCGGGAGATAAAAGGGTCGTGATGTAAGACATTGTGGGTGAATGAGTATCGAGCCACCGCGTGAACATTCTTAGTAACAGAAGAAACAATAGTTGGAACGATGTTTGCCATGATTACAAATTCTACGGGATTTTACAATTCTTTGATTAAACCGGGAAATTGATTCTTTCACGGGATTTTACTAAACCAAAAGAACAACCGTAAGAGTGTATCACGAAGAAGTGACAAGTAGCAAAACACACAACTCGCTTAGTTATCAACTCGCTAAACAACTAACTCGCTCAAGGAGACAACTCGC
Organism: Chrysanthemum lavandulifolium; assembly: GCA_022545495.1. NCBI lineage: Eukaryota > Viridiplantae > Streptophyta > Magnoliopsida > Asterales > Asteraceae > Chrysanthemum > Chrysanthemum lavandulifolium. The sequence goes on along the minus strand of CM040238.1, from coordinate 37,115,941 downwards.
TTAAGGAATCAACTCGCTAAATAGCTAAGTCGCATTAGCATCAACTCGCAACACTGTCAACACGCTTAATGGAACAAGTCGCTAAATAGCCAACTCGCTTTAGTATCAACTAGCAGCACAATCAAATCGCTTAATGAAAAAAGTCGCTTTAGGTATCAACTCGCTTAATAGCTAAGTCGCTTTAGGTAACTCAAGTCGCTTTAAAGAAACAACTCGCTTAAGACCCAAGTCGATAAAACTCAACTCGCTAAATAGCCAAGTCGCATACACTAACTCGATCCAAAGAACAAAGCAACTCGCTTTGAAGAAACACACGTCCGAGACTCAACTCGCTCCGTCCTTTGTTCAAAAGTAACCACTTTATCAATCAAAAACAACCAAACCACAATGATTTAAGCCTTCCAATTCAAAACATAAACACATATGATGATCCTAAACACAAAAGTACAAGCAAAACTCAAACTTTAACACAAGAATTTGCCCAAATGAATCCAACTCTTCTAAACACTTAATACCCCAAAAACCTTATGAAATCCACCAAAACAAAGAGCATGAAAGATGAGTGATCAAATCATGGCTCTTGATATCAATTGTAAGATATAGGATTTCACAATCTCATTAAATCATAAACAAGTGGGGCGTTCAAGTATGTTTAGAGAGAGAGAGAGGGAAATGTTATTGTAAGAGAAAACTTATGGAAGGTTAGATTCCAAGTGAACATCCAACCCTCTACCTTGCAAGGTAGAGGGTATTTATAGGTTACAAATAAACGACCTCCTAACGGCCTGTGGATCAGGTATACAGTGGGTAAAGACCCGTCCTTCCTCCACGGTGAAGCACTAGACTAAAGCTTAGCTAATAACTTACTAACAACTAACGTAATAAATGATATGTCTACGAGCTAATTTAAGCTAGATTATACATGGGGTGACCGATGCTTTACAATAGAATTTCCAATTCCTAACAATAACACAAGAGCATATCCTAACAAGAAGGCAACGGTTGGAAATGTGGCAAACCGGACATAAAGGGATTGCAAGCTAAAGTTGGTGGTAAAGCCAATGGATCAGCACTAATGGTTCAGTGGTGGTTCACCAACTCACCGAAAGGTTAGAATATGTTTAATAAGTCTTTTCGATTTATTATGTTACATATGTATCTTAATCTAATTATGCGTATGATGATGTTGCGTGGTGGGTTGACTCGTGCAACAGCTTCATGTGCAAAGATAGAAGTCGGTTCAAGACTTATGAGTCACCGAATGATGGTTCTATTCTTCACATGGGAAATGAGTCAACGGCCTTGGTGCATGGTCATGGTTGTGTAGACCTTAGATTTAGTTCTGGAAAGATTGTAACTTTGTTTAATGTTATTCATGTTCCTGATATAAGGAAGAACTTGGTTTCAAGTAGTGTTTTGAATAAACAAGTTATTGAATCTGATAAATTTGTTCTTTCTAAGAATGGTGTTTTTATTGGTTTTGGTTATTTATGTAATCAAATGTTCGTGCTTAATATTTCCACCGATAGTTTATATATTGCCACCGATAGTGTAAATTCAACCTTTGTGACCACCACCGACTGTGATCGACTCTACCCTTTGGCATGCTAGACTTGGCCATGTACACTATAAGAGAATGCAAGATATGTCTAAGGATGGGTTAATCCCAAGATTTGACATGGACATCGAAAAGTGTGTAAAACTTGCATGTTGACCAAGATAACCAAGAAACCTTTTCGTGGTGTTAGTCGTGAGACTAAGCTCTTGAGCTAATACACAAATGACTCGTGTGATTTGCAAGCCACCCATGTTTGGGGAATAAGAAGTACTTTGTGACATTTATTGATGATGCTTCTAGGTTTTGTTATGTCTATCTTTTACATACTAAGGATGAAGCATTAGATAAATTCAAAGTGTTTAAAATCAAGTTGAATTACAACTTGGGTCTTTGATCAAAAGATTAAGGATCGATAGGGAGGCGAGTACATGGATACTCAGATTTTCAATCTGCTGGTATAATCCATGAAACGATCGCCTATATACTCCTCGAAAATGGCATTTCGAAAGGAAAACAGGTGTCAAGGAGATGGTTAATTCCATGTTGTCCTATTCGGATCGAGTCAAGGGTTCGGGGTGAAGCTATGTTAACAACTTGCTATTTATTAAATAGGTTCCCAAAAAAGGAACAAGGTTACCCCTTATGAACTCGACTAAAAGGAAACCCAACCGAACTATCTCAAGGTTTGGGGTTGTAGGTCGTAAGACTCCTAATCCAAAGTTGCAAACTTTGGGTGAAAGAGGCATTGATTGCATCTTTGTTGGATATGCCGAGCATTCCAAGGCTTTTAGGTTCTATGTTATTGAACCTAATGAATATGTTTTAGTTAACTCAATAATTGAATCAAGGGATGCAAACTTTGATGAGAATAGATTCTCATCGGTCCCTAGACCAAGTCGAGGATTCCTAATGGAACTCATGACACCGGTGTATCGAGGTCCTCGATGATGAACCATCGGTGGTCCCCGATGAGGTTGTGGTTCAACAACCCGAACCTATGCTTAGAAAGAGCAAAAGGGCAAGGACTCCAAAGTCATTTGGACTCGAGTTTCAACTATACTTAGTTGAAGGAACAAGGATGAGGTCTCGACCAATACTCCTATTGCTTCATTATTGAGGATGATCCCAAGACATTTGAAGAAGCAATGAAGTCCCGTGATATTGCTTTCGAAAGAAGCAATCAATGATGAGATGGATTCCATCATGGGCAACAACACTGGGTGTTGGTTGATCTACCACCGTTGCAAACCTTTGGGTTGCAAATGGATTTTCAAAAATAAAATGAAGGTAGATGGAACTATTGAAAATTTCAAGGCTAGACTTGTCATTCTGTGGCTTTAAACAAAAGTCGTGATAGACTATTTTGATATTTATGCCCACGTGGCTCGTGATCGACACCATAAGACTGCCGATTGCTTTGGCATCTATTCACAATCGATTATTCATCGATGGATGTGAAGACAACTTTCTTGAATGGTGAACTAGATGAGGAGGTTTATATGAACCAACCTCGTGGCTTCATCATGCCCGCAATGAAAACAAGGTGTGTAAACTAATTAAGTCTCTTTATGGACTCAAGCAGCACCTAAGCAATGGCATCAAAAATTTGATGAAGTGGTTTTGTCTAGTGGTTATGTTCTTAACCAAGTCGACAAATGTGTATATAGCAAATTTGATGAATCTGATAAAGGTGTCATCATTTGTCTATATGTCGATGACATGTTGATCTTTAGCACCGACCAAAATCAGTTGACATGACAAAGGAATTTTGTCATCAAGGTTCTCCATGAAGGACATAGGGAGGCTGATGTTATCCTTGGTATAAGGATTAAACATGAAAGTAAGAGAATTTCTATCTCTCGCCTCATTACATTGAGAAGGTGTTGAGGAAATTCAATTACTTTGATTGTACTCCGTGAGTACACCTATGGATACTTGTGAGAAGTCGATGCCCAATAATGGCAAAGTCAGTATCTCAACTTGAGTATTCTAGGTAATTGGCTTGATGTATGCCATGACTTGTACAAGACCGATATTGGTTTTGCGTTGGGAAAATTGAGCAGTATACTAGTAATCCTAGTGCTCATCATCGCAAGCGCTCAAAGGGCATCAAGTATTTGAAGAGAACTATGGATTATAGTCTCATATAACGTTACCCATCGATGTTGGAAGGATACACCGATGCACGTTGATCAAGAACATCAAGACAATTGCCTACCGGCCGTGGGTATTCCTACTTGGTGGAGGTGCAATTTCTTGGGCAACTAAAAGCAAACTTGCATCACCGCTCAACAATGGAATATGAATTTGTGGCTTTAGCAACAATGGTAAAGAAGTTGAATGGTTGAAAACTTTCTTCTTGAGATTCCATTGTGGCTAAACCTATAGCACCTATTTCTATCCGTTGTGATAGTGCAACTACATTGGCTAAGGCTTATAACCAAATGTATAATGGTAAGTCTAGACACTTAGGTGTCGATATAGCATGATTCGCGAGCTTATCATGAATGGGGTGGTATCTATAAAGTTTGTTAGATCTCAACAAAATTTAGTGATCACTTGATGAAGGGTTTGGCTAGAGACTTGGTTATAAAGTCTCGCTAAAGGGATGGGTTTAAGTCCAACTTAGTCATCGAATGTTAGGACACCCAACTCCTCCTAAGGAAACTTGGGAGTTGAGTTCAATGTGGAAAGTCAACATTCAAAGGATGGAGCACAAGTTTTATTTACATCCCAAGGTTGTGCTCGTAACTCGCTGAAAGGAGGATGAAGTCTTTACTTTTTAATGGTTAATTTTCTTTGAAAAGTGCTTGGCGGAGCATGAATAAAGAGGAACCACCTATGTAAATGTTGAAGTTTTGCCGCTCAGAGTCGATAAGTGTTTGAAAACTTGTGTGTATTTTATCTTCGTATTCAAATGGGTTGAGGGTTCAATTCTTAGAACACCTTGATTCTCGAATATTTGAACGTGTAATTTACTAAGATGAAAATTCAATCCTCATGACATTTTCGTTTATGCACATGTTTTGTTTAATTTTTGTTTTCATGCAAAGGAAGTGAACTAAATTTGGGAGGATTGTTGGAAAATTTAGTGCACTTGTGGGATTAGTTCACACCTTGTAATGGGTTAGGAGGTGCGAAGTGTACACCCATAAGGTCCCCAACACCCGACTCTAATAGTGGTTTGTATTGGTAGTGCTCGGTTTCCATCGATAAGCAAGAGTTTCCATCGAGCAAAGGTACCCACCGCTAGTGCTATGAAAGTACCGCTTGTAACGGGCTTTGACCTATTCAAGTGGCGCTATAACCGCATAATGACCACGCTTAATTGGTCATGTAACCATTAACGGCTATAATGGGGATAATTATGAGGCGATTAATGGGCCGATTAATTCTCATAATTCCATTTGACTAGCACAGAGTAACCTCCTATAAATAGGAGATCCGATTATGCATGAAGAACACACGGAAAACGATTAACACTTCTAAGCAAAAGGGTTATTGAATTGTGCCTAATTCTATAACTACATTTGGTCTTATCCCAAGTAGATATTCGTGTAACCTGCATTAGGTCGAATAGTTTACTTTGGAAAGTGATCACACGATTCCAAGTGATATCCGGTAACCACCTAGTGGTATTTGTTTCTGCTGACTTGTTGTTTGTTTCTGCTGACCTTGATTATCTAACCCTGTTCTAGGAGTTACACACTAACAGGAAGAGTACTTGCCGAACAACCAGCACATTGTATCTCTTAGATATAAAAAATGGTCATTTGAAACCAAATGGCCCTGGAGGCTTAATTTTCATTATCGTTCTTAATCGATATGAATAGACCAACTCCAATGGCTTCCTTTACGAGTATATGGTTACATGTAATCTTATCGAGTAATGAAACTTGATTTGTAACAGATATGGGCATTTTTATTTGACTTGTTGAACATAGTATGGGTTTTAGTCCCACATAGCTCAGTGAAAAGAAAGTTGCTCCATCATATAATGAGGTGCATATTGGTTATCTAGATTGACATAAATATCATGTTGCTCATAGCTTTAAAATTGCACTTTACAATACAAAAAGTGCGGTAAGTGGGTTACAAACAATTTGTATGATTGTTACCTTTTTACTATCTAGAAGATTTTTTTTTTGCTTTTACATAAGAAAATACTTTCATTTAAGTAATTTTCGCATCAAATTATATTAAATTTGGTCCAATCGTGACTTGAAAGACATGGGTCATCCAAATACCATCGCGTCTTTTTCTCTCCAAATGACCCTGCATGACCCGGATGCCCCAAATTGATGACCCAAGTTTGTTTTTTTTTCAAACATTTTAAACAACAAATTTAAAATTCATTCAAATTAAAAAAAAAAAAAAAAAAACATTACATTACTAAATTAAAAAAAAACATTACACTCATTTAATTTTAAAAAAACATTACAATACGAAATTAGATTGAAATGAATATAGATGAGAAATGGTGAGTGGTGAATTGTGTTTGAGGTGAAGTTGGTATTTATAGAGTGGTAAATTGGTTTAAAAAGTTTTGTTTTTTTTTTTTTTTTTTTTTTAATGACCAAACGGTCAATTTTGAAAATGTATTGATTTTACCGGTCAAATGTGGTTGGGAAGTTGGGATTTGGAAGCATTTAACATCGAGTGAATTTGCACTCGATATTGCAAATTAAGCCGAGGCAACCGATGTGCCAACCGACATTCGCATTCGAGAAGACCGATTTTAACATCGGTTGAAGAGCCGAATTTTTGATGCCCAACCGATCTAAAACCATCGAATGCGACAAGCCTTAAAATAGATTCAGACAATGCTTAAAATTCTTTGACCATAAGGACGTCTCTGGTCAGCATTTTGAGAAGGTGATGACACATTGCTATTAATTAGGGTCTACTGCATGTTTTTGAAAAGAAAGTATTGAAAAACATAAGTAAGAAAAGCCATGTTTTTTCTTCTCAGTACATTGACATTTTATTTGTGTTCTTTGGACATGTTATGCAAATGAATTGGCTGAGAATGGACAAACTATCATATCCTTTATATTAGGTCCAATGTGTTCAACTCGACGATAATATCGTTAGCCTTTGCAGCTTCATTTCTATTCGATTGGAAGCGTTTCCTTAATGTTAATTTGGTTGTTTCAAGTATTTTAAACTACACAATTTCTGTGACCTATTTTTGCAAAATAGGGTGAATTCATCATCGTGAAATGATAGAACTTGGTCAAAGGGGTTGTGGTGAAAAAGAGTATACAAATAACTTGTGATATCCTCTCTTTTTAAGGGTAAAAATTTTGACATTGACATTACGCAAATGATTAATTTGAGAAACGAGTTAGAAAAGAGTTTGCACAAACTTGGAATTTCATATCAACCACAATCGAAGAAAGAATGATAATTGAACTAGCGAATTATAGAAAGTATCATTGTTGTCCATTGATTTTGGTGGCCCTGTGCCATATTTAAAAAGTTGGCACTGCTAAACACGAAAAATCTGTTTATAGTTCTTATCTGACCATTGAAATATTTCTAAATGTTCAAAAATGTTAGATAGTGTAAGCTTGAGTCATTGAACAATACATCAAAGAAAATATTTTGCAGTGGTCTTCTTTTCGAAAATAAATTATTTGAGTAATGAACAAAATTCATCTGATTGAGCACCTCATTGCTCTCTTACTTAACCGTTCTAAAACAAAGGTTGAACTATTAAGTTGATATTTTTGTATGTTTTAATTTCTAGCTTCAAAACAATGGTCAAGGAAAAATAAGTTATCACATATGTCATTTCGATGCTCTAATAAAAGAAATTAGTTTTGATCCCACATAGGCCATTGAAAAGAAACTTTGCAAGGTTATATATTCAAGTGTATGTTCGTTACAATAAATATTACATGGTTCTTTGATTAGCACCCCTCAATTGTTTGGATAACGATGAAAAGATAATTGATCTGCTTTGTTAACTTTTTTCCGTTTTTTTTAAACTCATACAACAGTTGTATGTGGACTGTGGTTATTAGAAGAGTTGGTTTTAACATTAAAAAAAATTACTTGATCATCTAAGTAATTATTTCATTGACTTTGTTGATGCAAAATCAAATAACCCGTCCCAAAATGTTCTTACCAAACTTTGAAAAAACAACATTGGTGGTCCTTATTTACGTTGATGAAGAATTTCTATAAATTAGTGTCGACTACTATAAAAACTAAAGTAATGAAAAAACTCATTGTTTCTCCTTGATTAAAACGTTGTTTTGAACCCAATATATGTGTGTTCTTTAAACACGATATGTACAATGTACATGATTAAATGTGTGTTTATTTTGAAAAAGCAGAACCGAAGAGATCATTTACCAATTTTTAAAGGAAATTAAACTAATGAAGCACTGATTTTTTAAAGGGAGTAGCATACTAGTATCGATACGAGTAACCCGTGATATATTTCTTTTAAGGTAAAAACAACATAAGAAGACAATATTAAACAAATAGTTAATTTGAGAAACAAATCAGAAAAGAGTTTGCGTAAATTTGGGGTTTCATATCAACTACAGTAGAAGAAAGAACGATTGTGCTCAACACATGCAAATGGTTTCGTAAAGATGGACAAAAGGATCAACCTTAACGCCTAGGTAGGTCTAAGTGCTCAACACTTTTACTCATTGATATCCATTCCAGCAAGTAAGTTTCAAGGCTGGACGATCCCTATTGTGGAATTTAGACCAAAAATAGTAGACACCAAAATCTGTTTATTCATTGCTTGATATCGATTCCAAAAAAGAAATTGTCATAACAAAATTATAATTAGTGGGCATTGATGATTTTATATTTCAAATTTAGTCATTTATTAGTAGATCAATTCCAAGGGCTTCCTTATTATTACTTATATGGTGTTATTTGTATTTTCTTGTAAAGGAACGAAGCTTTCTTTGTCACACATATGCTTAATCAGTTAATCCTATATATGTTGAGCAACCTACTGGTAAGTAAAAGGGACATCAATGGTTCCTATTGGAATGGACTAAAAAAGAGTTAAAATAAGACTTTGTGGCGTGAAGATGTTTAGTAAAAACGCCTCGTTTGATGCGAGTTTGTGTGGTAGTGTAAATTGATTAAGGATGGATACTCGTTTTGATTATACTTCGTGAACTAAATCAAACTCACGTACAGGGGTGGATTTAGAGTATAGCACGGGTATGCACGTGCATACCCTTCAATTCGACGGGTTAGTGTAAAAAAATAAAAAATAAAAATTATTTTTCAATAAATACATTGGATGCATACCCTGCGAAAATACTGAAAAAATAAAGTGCATACGCTTAAAAATTGAAAACTCAAAACACAAACAAGATTTAAGTAAATAAAGTCCTTGAATCGTGTCTGCTACTATGTTGTAGTGGTGTTGGCAACAATTGAAGAACTTGTTGTTGAGTAAGTGTTTTTATTTTTACTTTTATAAAGACTTTGATGAGAGAATTAGAGATTAGAAAAGAAATTGTTGTTTTGTTTCTACTTTCAAGACTTTATGTGTGCATAAGTGATGTAGTTATTCAAACTTTTAAGTAAGAACAGCTTTAGCAAAGTATGTCTACCTCCAAGTTCATTCTTCATATACATTAAACTATGAATTGGAACCTGATAGATGTTAAAGCTTTCTACAATGTGAATGCTAATGTAAGTTTTGAGTCATTACGCGATAGACGGATAAATATTTACTAAGAGCCTTATTTTTATCAAATGGTTCAAGCAACTTACAAAATTCATTAATTTGGGCAACTTTATGGGAGATGTTTGTTAACATATACTCCTTTCATCCTAAAATAATTTTCTACCAACATAAATACACAGTTTAAAAATAACATTATCATTATTTTTACTTATTGCAAAATGACAATTTTACCATTAACTAATTTTTAACTTTTTTAATACTTGTAATACGGAGTAATAACATTAAGTGAGGATACTATTGTAAACTAGATCTAGATGTTCAATATACGATTGCTAATAACAGGTGTTCAACATACCGTAATCGACCAACTTAACATTTGAACTATTGAATTAATATTTTTTGTTGTATTCTAGCTTCAAACAAAGGTCTAGTCAAATAAGGTAACACATGTGTCATACTGATACTCTTAGTAAAGAGAATTAGTTTGATCCCACTCCCACATAGGCCATTAAAAAGAAACACTGCAAGGTTATATATTGAAGTGTATGTTGGTTATGCAAGTTGTGATGAATATGACATTGTTCTTCTATGAGTTTGCATGATTTGGTTGTTAAAATTTCAACCAAATCATGTAAATAGCATAAAAGACTAATACATATGCTTTGTTAACTTTTTATTATTATTATTATTATTTGAGCCTTTAACTTGTTTCTTTTTATAAGAAAAACTCAACATTTGTACGGGGTTGTTGAGAAGAGTTGGTTTTAACATAAAAAAATTGCTTGATCATCTAACTAATTCTTTAATTGATTCTATCGGTTAAACAAACAACGCGTCATAAAATATTCATACCAAACTTTAAAAAAGAACATTGGTGGTTCTTATTTACGTTGATGAAGAATTTCTATAAATTTGTGTCTTCTATACTAAAAAGTAATGAAAAATCGCACTGTTTCTCCTTCGTTAAAACGTCGTTTTTTGAACCCAATATATGTGTTCTTTAAACACGATATGCTCAATGTACACGGTTGGCATAACGATGAGCAAAAGGATTAGATTATAGTAAAACGTAAGTCCAACTGTTCAATACAAAGATAATCTGTTTGGCCTTTGCCACTTTATTTGTAATAAGCTTGTAAGCATATATTTTCTATAATGCTAACGTACGTTTAGCAAGCTTACCACATCATAGTTTATTTGATTAAACAAGTTGAAACTGAAATTTTAGCTCAGTTAAATGTGTGTTTTTTCAAAAAAGTAGAAATGAAGGGATCATTTACCAATTTTTTTAAAAGAAGTTAAACTAATGAAGCACTAATTACTTTTAAGGGAGATGATTAACGTATGCTAATTAGAAGTTAAAACATGAACCTGGCAATTTTTCTATGGAAGTGAATCACAATAGTAGCAATTTTTCTAGGAACCTGGCAATTTTTCTTTAGGTACGTTGGATCCATACGTACAAACTTCGAGGTCGTACCTTGTGGGACATTTGTCCTACAGCTACCATGAGTTGGGGTTGGCGTAAAATTCTTCAATTGCGGGATGTTATTAAACCTCACTTTTGGATGCAGATTGGAAATGGGTTAAATACTTCGTCATGGTATGACATGTGGTGTACTCAATGCCCTTTATATCGTTATGTATCGCCAAGGGATGTCGCTAGGGAAGGGCATAACTTGCGTACATGTGTGGTTGACATTATTGTAAACTGTGCTTGGAACTGGCCTACTTTATGGCTCTCGAAGTCCCCTGAATTAGGGCTCATTACAACTCCTACTCTCACGGATAAAGAAGATTGCATGTAGTGGCGCGATAGAAATGGTAATATGACTGAGTACTCGGTGAAATGTGCTTGGGAGGCTTTAAGACCACGTGGCCTTGATGTCTCCTGGTGCGATATTGTTTGGTTTCCCCATTGCATCCCCCGCCATGCTTTTCACCTTTGGCTCATCATGAGACGATGTCTTAAAACCCCAGATAAGCTGCGTTCTTGGGATGTGAGTCCAACTACGGTTTAATCTTCGCTTCGATGCTCTTTATGTGGTCTTCCGATGGACTCACATGAACACCTTTTCTTTAAATGTGATTACTCGGCCAAGATTTGGTGTCGTATTCGAAATATTGCTGGAATGGATATTGTACCGCCTGTTTTGGAGGATATCGTGGCATGGCTCCAACCTATGGCAGCCAAACGCCCGGTTAGTTGTATTGTGGGTAAACTTCTATTTGCAGTTGCGAGTTATTATGTTTGGAGTGAACGAAATAATCGTTTGTTCAAGAATACTAGAAGAACCCCTAAGGAGCTTTGCGATCTCATTATGGTTATGATACGGCTCAAGCTTGTTTCTTTCAGATTCAAGAATAAGCCAAGGATCACAGATTTGCTTAAGAAATGGAACATGCCAACTAGATTTAGAATTTATAGTTAGTTTTTGGCTAGTAACTATATGTGGCATGCCACACTAGTTTTTGATAGTTCAAACCAGGGTTTGATGTTAATATGGCATTCAGCCATATTGCATTGTACTTGAAACATTTTTTGTGAGTAATATATTTTATTGGGGTAACCCTTTACCAAAAAAAAATTGTAGCAAACAAACAACTCGTAGAACTATTAAATTACAAGTCACTACTAAAAGCATGGGCTATATCAGACATCTTCAAGTGCTATATCATCTTTAGTAAATCATTAGGTTGTATTCGGCTTTACAACAACGGTTTTAATAATATAACTTGCATGGCTTTTTGATTAACAAAAGAAAGAATTACTTCTTATCCCACATAGCTCACTGAAAGGGAAATTTGTTACTTGATATAGTGAGATATGTATTGCTTTTTAAAGTTGGGTCTTGTGTATTATGTTACATGTGTATTTCGAGGGATTTCAAAACATTTATTGAAATTATCTTTGTATCACGTGTAACATAATATAGATATACTAGCTTAGAGACCCGTTGACACCGGGTTATTTTTTTAAAGAAATAGATAAATGAGATGATAATAAAAGTAATAACGTAAATTTGTTAAATTTAAAATATGTGTGAGTCACAATCGATACACATGTATTCAAAGTAACTGATCATAATCATAGTTTATTAGTTAAAAGTTTTTATCCCGGTAGCGGTCTTAGCACATTTGGTGCATGTCCATTGATCTGGTGTTTGCTGATATCCAAACTTGGGTTTCGTTTCGGCCTCGAGGTCTACAAACTGTGATTCTTTAATCACTTTTTTGTTGCACTTCCGGCACCCGAGGTACCACCAGCCCTCCTCCTCGTGGATAGCAATAATTGTTCCAACAATTACGCTTGCCTTACCCTGTAAATGGTGTAAACTGATGTTTAGGTTTTTAAAACATTTGATATATTTTATAAAGTTGTGCAGAGTTAGAAAGTGTAACCTGATCAACATCAAGCAGCTCAACAATGTCTTTGACCGCAACTTGTCCGTAAATTCTCTCTAGTTGAATGCTTGATCGAGTAGAAATACGGAAACCGTGTTTTCACTTTTGGATTAACTTTTATACAATGTATAAGTAATGTTATACTAATTTTAACATTATCAGTTTGTATCAATATATATTGTTACTAAAATGATTGCATACAATTTGTTAAAACAAGATAATAAGTATTTTGACATATGATATATTTTAAAGATTTATAATATGAATTATACTATCACTAATTCAATAAATAACATGTGCTTTATACTTTAATCTTAGTTAAGCATTATAATTTTCATATAAAATATAAGTTAACTATAAATACATAGTTATTAAAATGTACTAAATGTTTCATAATTTGTAAATTGACAATATTTTTTAAATAAATTAAATATGAAATATAATGTGTATTTACAAAGTTAAATAATGCAAATATTACAATAATTATAAATTAACATACATTATTTTACAGTAATAGATTAATTCATTATTAGACATGATATTTGTATAAAGAAGATTATGTATTTAACATATTATTTAAACAAATCTAAATAATATTATGTCTAAATTTATATATGTATAACAAATAGTAAGAAGCATAATTATGCACTTAATAAAATATGTAATTTTAAAAATAATGATTATAACATCTATAATATTTATATTAAATTGTTTAAAACTAATGTTTTATGAACTTACAAATTTATCGATAATTTAGTATTGAATAAACATAATTAGATTAAGTTATCAATAGGATCTTAAAAAATTTTTATAATATTAAATAAAATTTATTATAATAACTATGTAATTAAATAATACAATATATAATGCATAAATAAACATAATATCTTAATATTAAGAAATATTAATATATCAATAATATCATTTTATAATAGCAATAAACCTAGAGTAAATCTAAAATTTTAAATATTTAAATAAATGTACCTTTTAAAAATTATAATAACTTAAACTAAAGCAAATCTAATGAGTGATTGTTTAAACTTAATTTATTATTATTAATCTAAAGACTTAATGTAAGATTTTAAAAATTAACTAAATGATATAATTAAATATTAGATAAATACCATGGTTATGATTATTAAATTAATTTAACAATGCAATAATAATCCATATCCTAATTAATGAATATATCAATATAAATGATTATAATCATATTTAATATAAATTAAAAATTGAAACGAATATTCCGTAAATTAAATTTATATAATCATACTAATAAATTTGCTAGTAAAATAGATTTGTGATACAATTCCATTAATATAAATTGAATTCTCTATAAATTAAATTTAAATATTATGTTATATTTCTAACTTTGAAACTTAAAGTTTACTTGTGAAACTAATTTTAGATTCAAACCGAAGTTTCATAAGCACTCAACCTTTTTTAAAATTCATAGAATAAGATAATCTGAAAAGAAAACTTTCAAGAATTACAACTTAAAGTCATACGTTTGGTAACTATTACAATGCAATGAAAGTTCTTACAATTTTAATTCATTAAGTATACTAGAATTATTACTGCATAAATTATTAATTGCTCTACATAAATTTAAACATTACTTAAAGAAACCATTTTAATATACATATTAATTATACATCTAATATAATTGAAAATCTTATAATCTTATTTAATATACATTAATTATATACTTATACTATATTAGATACATTTAAATACATATTAACATCTTAATAAAATTCATCTTAATTTATAAATTAGAAACTCAATATTAACATATATTCATGTTATATTTTATGATATAATTAATTAATATATAAATTACTCATGATTCTTAAGGTTACTTAAATTACAGCTCCTGTAAATAGTTCGTATTTAATACCTTATACATAAACAATATAACAGACTAATACAACTTCTATAAAAGATTATCTACCAAAGCAAACTTCTTTATGTTATTCACTGGGTATAAACCTCACCCAAAAAACCCTTCTTTTATGTGTTGAAATCTAGCTTTAGAACACACATGGAAATATTTAGCGAACAAGAAGATAACATATTAATGAAGAACCTTATATTATGACAAGTCATTTGTTTATAAGAACCTCATCATATCATGTTTTGAATCAAGATATCCAATATATAACACAAGATATACAAACTACATGTCAAAGGTAGAGCATTATCTACCAAAGCAAACTTTTTTATGTTATTCACTGGTATAAACCTCACCCAAAAAAACCTTCTTTTATGTGTTCGAAATCTCGCTTTAGAACACACATGGAAATATTTAGCTAACAAAGAAGATAACATATTGACAAAGAACCTTATATTATGACAAGTCATTTGAGAACGAAGCAAATTAACTCACCTTTAATGGAAAAGAAAGATTACCTTTAGCAAAATTTCTTCAAAGAATCCCGTAGGCATACCAAGGCTACAACAGATAAAATTAAAAGTATCATACGGTTGCCAACTCATTATAATATACACTGAAAGGCTGGAAAAAGATATAACAACCGTTTCATAAGGGATAGCACCAATAGATGCAAGAAACCACCCAGTCCAATTCTCAGTCCACATTGAAGCCTTGTTCTTAGAATTTAGAGTAAACCCATCACAATAGAATACATTGCAAGTGTTTATAAGAACCTCATCTGTATCATGTTTTGAATTAGCATAGCCAATATATAAAAAAAGATATACAAACTACATGTCAAAGGTGAGTGCATTATCTACCAAAACAAACTTATTTTATGTTATTCACCGGGTATAAACCCTTTACCAAAAAAAAAAAAAAAAAAAAACTTGTTTTATGTGTTCAAATCGATTTTAGAACACACATGGAAATATTTAGCTTAACACCAAGATAACAAATTGACAAAGAACCTTATATTACGACAAGTCATTTGAGAACGAAGCAATTTAACTCACCTTTAATGGGAAAGAAAATTACCTTTTCGCAAAATTGCTTCAAAATCCCGCTTTGCATACCAAGGCTACAACAGATAAAATGACAAGTATCATACGGTTGCCAACTCATTATAATATACAATCGAAGGTGGAAAAGATATAACAACGGTTTCATAAGGATAGCACCAACAAATGCAAGAAACCACCCACCCAATTCTCACCCACATTGAAGGCTTGTTCTTAGAATTTAGAGTAAACCCATAACAAGAGAATACATTGCAAGTGTTTATATGCATTCATAGTAAAATTCATTTTAATAGTTATTGTTAGTGTGTTACCATTGAAGGCAGGACTATTCCGTGATAGCATCAAGGTTATCACATCACTGGGCGTGAACTCCTTTTTAAATAATACTTTGTTCCTGTTGCTAAATGCCAAGAAAGAGTATTAGCAGCTGGGTACCTGGTATAAGCACAATGTATTAAATAGATTAGATGTATAATACTATGTAGTCAATGCATCTTGACTAATCAACTTAAAAAGGAGCCCTTAGTCATGTAAATGGCAGTATTTAACTTTCTATAAGAACATTCAACTCTTATATGACTCTTTCA
Organism: Chrysanthemum lavandulifolium; assembly: GCA_022545495.1. NCBI lineage: Eukaryota > Viridiplantae > Streptophyta > Magnoliopsida > Asterales > Asteraceae > Chrysanthemum > Chrysanthemum lavandulifolium. Next base: position 37,099,758 of record CM040238.1, on the reverse strand, counting down.
TATTTAATATTTATTCTACAAAATTAATCATTGTGCCATACCCGAAAGTTCTTCTTTATAAAGAATTGACCCATTTGGACCTGTATTTAAAATTATTTAGTTATAAATAATACAGTGACATCTTATTTTTAAGGCTACAATATTAAACTATTTAGTTATATATCATGGTTAAATTCAAAAAATTTCATGTAAATGAGTTTGTCCTCGCAGAAGTTTGCTACATAAAATCAGCAATAGTTTGACCAAGGAGATGACAACACCACTATTTTGATACCCGACTTTGAATGATATCTCCAGGGGGTCACATAGAGAGTTCATAAAATTCCTATTTTGACATTAACCCGACCAAATAATTTAGCAACAACACATAGAGAGTTTAGAGTCAAAACCTTTCGGGTATGAAACTCTTAGTGCATTAGCATTGTTGTTCGGATCGAAGCACATCCCTTATAATGTTTGTACCCATCGTGACCTCATGACTCCAACTATAGATAAAGAAATTAAGTGATTCCGTACTTCAAAATTCATACCATATCTGAAAAATCATGAAAACCGATCATATTGATCAATCAAAGGAAAGCAAATCATAGATCCAAGGCTTCAAACCTAAAAATAAGAGAATATAAAATGCCAACAATGTATTTCCAAGAGCATATATCATTAATAATATACTATTTTGCAATGATATAGTTCCTAAGATCATACTTGACACAAACATTTTTAGTTAGGCAATTGTTTTGGAAGTGGAATATCCGTTAAATTAACTGGATAAAAAAACAATAGTTTACATAAGTAGAGTAACACTTGACCTTTGACTCATGGAAGCCTTGCGATAACTCCAGTTTTAATCAGCCTTGCAACTCAAAATCAATTTTGAATAAAAGATCATGAAATTCAAATTCAGTAACAAAAGGCATGAAATTGTTTTCGTCAGTATTATTGACAAAAGAAAGTCAATTTATAAACCAACATGATAATGAGATTGGCTTCCAACTTTTCTATAATAAAATCTTTATTTTACAGATAATATTTTCAAATAAAATTTATAAAAGGATGAAGTGTCGACTGACTTAACACCTTGCCATTCATGAGAATATCCAAGAATGGCAAGTTGGAAATCACAAACAAAACAAACCGAATCAATTCACCCCAACTTGTTCCGTCAAGAATGATTAAAGAAATTATTTACCGAATCATGTTTTATATACGTAGAAATTAAGTGGAATTCTTACCATTGTGAAGGAATAATGAGATTATCATATGAATGGTATAATGAGATCACTATATAAAAACTTGGTGCTCATACTATCTCAAGTCGTACCTTGACAAATACACAATCATAAATTGATTGACAGTTTGACATCGACATTATGCAACCTTCCTTGTTGAATAAAAAAAAGAGTATCAATGAGTTGATAACAAATAATAGAAAATAGTAGTGTTTATATGTCCTTATTATTATACCTTGCCCCTAGATTTCTTACCAAGTTCCATGTGCTCTATTTTTTGAGCCATTTCCTGGATCAATAATCAACGAAATGTAATTACTAAAAGTTCAATATTCGTGAATATAATGTCCGGATTTCGCGCAAAGAATAAATATACGTAAAATGACCTTATTATCCTTGATGATATATTTCTTTTGGCATGTAGATACCATTTTATCTCTAGCAGATACACCTCGGTCAAGCTACGCTACAAATATTGATAATAATAGACTAAGTTAGGTTCGAATGAGGATAAGATCATAAGAGAAATTATTTAACAACCTTGCTCAAGGCGTTGGGTTTCATAATACAGTCCTTCACCGCTTCGATTGATCCGAAATGAGATAAAGATTAAGTTTAGTCATTAAGGTTACAAACCGAGAAGCTTGTTAAATACTTAAATAATCGATCTTGCTCGCACTAACCTCGTGCTTGTTATCGATTTCTTTGCACGATGAGCGAATCGAATGTCTTGAGCTTTGTTGACACGATCTTCATTTGCCATCACTTACAACCATGAGTCCATGACCACCAAAAACAGAGGAATATAAAAAATATAAAATATAAACACAAAAAATTACCTAAAATATGAAGAAAAATACAAAAACAGGGAACAAACCATGTAACCAACCATTCACAAAAATGGGTCAAGATTGCCACCTTTAGCTAAACAATGAGAATAGCATGAGCGCACCGTTCACTATCCGGTATGGTGGAATTGAAATACCGATTTTGTTTTCCTAAGATAGACAAGATTAATGAGTCAAATAACTAATCGACACAATATTTAATCGAAAAAACTAAAAAAACATAGATATCTTCCAACTGGGTAAGATATCAAAGCCAACGCCACATGACCAAATGGTTGAAATTATATTCTCGCTACAATGCTCATAATACACAAACTAAAATCCATATCAATACAACTATAATTTACAATTAAGCAAAGAAGACCCAAATCAATATAAATTAAATCAATTTACAAAAAATTACCGCTATGTAGAAACTCCCAAAATCGTCATATATGTATCACAACAACCCGAAAAGAAAAGAAAACAAAAAAACACCCAAATGAATTGAATAGAAACACAATCATATTGATGATTAGAAAAAGAAAAAAAAAAAAACATCCAAATAATGTAATTGGAAGTAATTAGGTTTGAAAACAATTAGATTTAACTATTCTAACATCCAAATAATAGAACTCTAATCCTGTTATCAATCTCTACTATGGGATTTAAGCTGAAACCCTAAAAAACGTCAATAGATGCGATTAAGATTGAACCGGATGAATCGATTAGAAGATTTAAACATTCAAATAGTTGTTCTGAATTGGTGAAGCAGTGTGATTGAATCAAGAAGTGGTGAAAGCAATAGTTTTGAGAACCTATTTTTGTTTTTGGAATTCTGAATTGGTGAAGCCGTGTGATTGATGTCATTGATGTCATTGAATAGTTTACAAATATAAGTGAAGAAGGAGCGTAGGTTGAATGTGTGTTTTAAAAGCCTCCTGCAATTTGTGCTTTAGTTGGTTGTATTTAGAAGCTAAATAAGGTAGCGCATTAAACCAATTTTTAATGCAAGGTGCTTAGTAGGCTTGTACAAAAGCTTATTTTATTATATATAATAGATAATAGATTTAACTTTTTTAACATTTTATTTTTTGCTGTAAAAGATTTATGACATTAGCAGCTGGGTCTTTTTATTTAGTTTTACATGGCAAAAGAAATATAAGTATTTCTTTTAATAGATTTACCAAAACAAAATCAAACGACGTCTAAATACTTTGACCAAACTTTAAGGAATACACTTTCTGTCCAAGTTTCTAACCCGAAGTTAATCTACTCCTATTTTATCCTATGCTAATTAAGTTTTTAAGTCATGAACTAGGTAAGATTACAAGTTTATGAAGTACCCCCAATTTATATTAGAGAAACTACATACAAAGTATGAACAACGATTATAAATATAAAGATTATGAAACAACTCTTATTCACAAGCATATCTAAATCAACTTGTATGATTGTGGGCACTTATTCCACTTAATAATGGTAAAGTCTTCTTTTTAATGTTTGTTTCAAGTTTCAATAAGACATATATGGTTTAATAAGAATATGACCATTAAAACTTTTTTAGGGATAAAAAGTTGTCTAACCAATCATAATTTGTGAGCAAAACGGTGCAAATTATTGGAAAATATCATTAATGATAGCATATTTTATGCTATTGTTAGATATTTGTGCACGCATCAAGTTTTGGGTTAAATTTTGTTATACTTATCATACAGAACTCAAAATTTATTACTTTGTATCAAACTCATGTTATACTAAAAATTGTCACTCTTGACTCATTTACCAATGTTTGTTAACGTACATGGAATTTACAAACATCTTAATCAACCATCTCAAGCTTTGAGCTATCGAATTAATATTTTCGGTCGTACTCGCTTCAAACAAAGGTCAAGTCAATGAGTTAATACATGTGTCTTTTTGATACTTTATTTACGTTGATGAAGAATTTTTATAAATTAGTGTCTACTACTATAAAAACTAAAGTAATGAAAAAACTCACTGCTTTCTCCTTCATTAAAACGTTGTTTTGAACCTAATATATGTGTGTTCTTTAAACACGATATGTACAATGTACATGATTAAATGTGTGTTTATTTCAAAAAGTATAACTAAAGGGACCATTTACCAATATTTTAAAGGAAATTAAACTAGTGAAGCACTAATTTTTTACAAGAAATAGCATACTAGCATTGATTACTTAATAACCCGTGATATGTTTCATTTTAAGGTAAGAAAGCATTAGAAGTCAATATTAAACAAATAGTTAATTTGAGAAACAAATCAGAATAGAGTTTGCTTAAATTTGAAGTTTCATATCAACCACAGTTGAAGAAAAAACGATTATGGAGCCATTGAAGTATATGTCATTACTAAAAGCATAAAATATATGAGACATCTTCAAGTGCTATATCATCTTTAGTAAAATAGGATGTATTCGGTTTTACAGTAACAGTTAAAGCGCATAATTTGTATGAATTTTTATTAACAAAAAAGAAAAAGAATTAGTTTGTATCCGACATAGTAACGCTTAAAGCGCATAATTTGTATGAATTTTATCATAATCTATTTACCAACATTTTTCTTTAATAAAGCCACTTAATCAAATAATAAGTAATACATATAACTCATTGCATCTATAATAGAACACTTGTATGTTCAACAACTATTATTAAGATAATATCCCAAAATGTATATAACTCATTATGCTTATAATAGCAACCAAACCTACGTAGTAAACAACTAAACAATCATAAATTGAGCTTTTGTAAAGGTTACCTTTTGTTTAAAATAAAACATTTAACCTTATAACTAAAGATATATATATGATGTGGACGTTGTTGTAAACATATGTACTAAAAATATCACAATAAAAATGAAAGACATCACATCGAATGTTGTTATTAAGACTTTAATGTGATTTATTTCTTATATATTCATATAGCTTAAAGACCCGTGGGTTCACGGTGTTTTTAAATAAATATGAAAATGAGATAATAATCAAACAACGAACGTATATGAAATAAACAATGAGATAATACGTGAATTATTCGAGAATCAGTTGAGTTTGTAACAATCAAAATAATAAACGTCCATGTGTTGTCGTCTCTAAATTTGAAGATCTTCAATAGTAAATGACGTATGTGAGCGCTAATCAATTTAATAGTAAATGTTCATTCTGTGCACACCTAAATAGTCCATAAAATGTAAGTAAAAGTAGGTTGCAATTCATAATCTATTATAATTTAAAATATAGTAAAAAACATGTGATATGTATATTGTAGATTCCTCTTGAACATTGTTAATAGACGTTGAAGTATTTCCTTGTAGACGACATTTGTATTAGTTTTAGAGATATTACCATCCTGATCACAAACGACAACCTTTAAACCTCTTTTGCTTTTAACTCTTGAAACAAAGAACGATAGATGTTCGTGTGTGAAAACAGACGTAAGGTGTACAAACCAAGTTTTGAAAGCGATTGACCCCGACTTTTGTTAATTGTCATGGCAAATGAAATGACAAAGGAAATTTTTCCCGACAATCTTAAGTGGTAAACGCTATCGAACGGAGTAATTATCAACCTTGGCATGATAACCTTATTAAATTGCTCACAAGAGTTTTATAGCATAATTATTTAAAGATAACTCACCATCTTGGTTTCCTTCATACATTTTGAAGAGCTCATACCATGATTATATGAACTCAAACCATAGCATTAAATACACGCTTACTTGTAATAAGCCATAAGCCCAATCCCTATCATAAAAATTGAGGAATATCCTTCACAATGTTGTTTATTGACATCTTAAGAAATAATATCTAATAATAGTATCTTAAGAAGATGGAATAATTCCATTTGAAACATGCATATAGTTTCATCATATATTGTTATACGCAATTTAAACTTCAAGTATTACAAAAATTACAAACTCATCATCACATGTTAGTTGTAGTTATACTTAGTTCATCTTAGCATCATGTATCAGTTACGGTTATATTATAAACTTATACAGCAGTATACCCTAAGTATGAAAAAGGCTACCTTTAAATCACCCTTCCTTATTTAGACACGGTACAACACTTATAAAGCAATATACCCATCATATAAAACATTAAATCATGATGAAATGAGACATTTAGATAAAGATCAGCAGCACCCAATCCCGTCTTCCACGGTGTAATGGAGGAGGTGCAATGTAGACAACCTTAACCCTACCCGAAGGTAAAGAGGCTGCGTACAGAGGACCTCCAATCTAAATAAAATAAAAAATGCCACTATCGATCATGCTTACAAGCTTTTATACACTTCCGAAGTAAATGTAAAAATGGAATTATAGGTAACTTAGTAATAGATTAATGATATTTGTTCATAAATAGTTAAATACTCAAATAGATCATTCAAATAACAAAAACCCATTTTAGGGTTGATAGCAAAATCATGACATCACAAAGATGACAACACTTTAGGCTCCATCTACTTGCACAAATTATACGCATTTGTTGAAGTGCCTCCTCTTTTCTGTACACATCCTTTGCAAACACACGCTTCATATTTGGCTACTTTATGTTTCAAAACCTGCATAATTTCATCCAAACACTCCCTTAAAGACTTATACAATAAATATTAAAAAGGATTAATTAGGATACAGTAATTTGAAGTTATAGTATAATTTTCTGAGTGACACCAATTGATCTTCAAGAATAGTCAATATAATATTGATATATACGCTCATTCAATGTAAGAAATTTAGCCCCATAACACAAACCAACATCAAAAGGTAAGAACTTTCTATGTTGGATAATCATCTTTATTTTTACGCACAAGAAACATAAAACTTTCTGAAATAAAACAAAACATTCCTTGAAAGATATTTTCTAGACGAAACATAAGCAGTTTTCAAGTAGTTGAGAGTTTATAAGAACCTCATCTGTATCATGTTTTGAATCAGCATATCCAATATATAACACAAGATATACAAACTACATGTCAAAGGTGAGCGATTATCTACCAAAGCAAACTTCTTTTATGTTATTCATCGGGTATAAACCCTTACCCAAAAAAACCTTCTTTATGTGTTCGAAATCTCGCTTTAGAACACACATGGAAATATTTAGCGAACAACGCAAGATAACATATTGACAGCAACCTTATATTATGACAAGTCATTTGAGAACGAAGCAAATTAACTCACCTTTAATGGAAAAGAAAGATTACCTTTTAGCAAAATTTCTTCAGCAATCCCGTAGGCATACCAAGGCTACAACAGATAAAATTAAAAGTATCATACGGTTGCCAACTCATTATAATATACACTGAAAGGCTGGAAAAAGATATAACAACCGTTTCATAAGGGATAGCACCAATAGATGCAAGAAACCACCCACCCAATTCTCACCACATTGAAGCCTTGTTCTTAGAATTTAGAGTAAACCCATCACAAGAGAATACATTGCAAGTGTTTATAAGAACCTCATCTCAGATCATGTTTTGAATTAGCATAGCCAATATATAAAAAGATATACAAACTACATGTCAAAGGTGAGTGCATTATCTACCAAAACAAACTTATTTTATGTTATTCACGGGTATAAACCCTTTACCAAAAAAAAAAAAAAAAAAAAAAAACTTGTTTTATGTGTTCGAAATCTGATTTTAGAACACACATGGAAATATTTAGCGAACACCAAGATAACAAATTGACAGCAACCTTATATTACGACAAGTCATTTGAGAACGAAGCAATTTAACTCACCTTTAATGGGAAAGAAAATTACCTTTTCGCAAAATTGCTTCAGCAATCCCGTTTGCATACCAAGGCTACAACAGATAAAATGACAAGTATCATACGGTTGCCAACTCATTATAATATACACTGAAAGGCTGGAAAAAGATATAACAAAGGTTTCATAAGGGATAGCACCAACAAATGCAAGAAACCACCCAGTCCAATTCTCAGTCCACATTGAAGGCTTGTTCTTAGAATTTAGAGTAAACCCATAACAGTAGAATAACATTGCAAGTGTTTATATGCATTCATAGTAAAATTCATTTTAATAGTTATTGTTAGTGTGTACCATTGAAGGCAGGACTATTCCGTGATAGCATCAAGGTTATCACATCACTGGGCGTGAACTCCTTTTTAAATAATACTTTGTTCCTGTTGCTAAATGCCAAGAAAGAGTATTAGCAATGGGTACCGTATAAGCACAATGTATTAAATAGATTAGATGTATAATACTATGTAGTCAATGCATCTTGACTAATCAACTTAAAAGGAGCCCTTAGTCATGTAAATGGCGATTTAACTTTCTATAAGAACATTCAACTCTTATATGACTCTTTCATATTTAATATTTATTCTACAAAATTAATCATTGTGCCATACCGAAAGTTCTTCTTTATAAAGAATTGACCCATTTGGACTGTATTTAAAATTATTTAGTTATAAATAATACAAGGACATCTTATTTTTAAGGCTACAATATTAAACTATTTAGTTATATATCATGGTTAAATTCAAAAATTTCATGTAAATGAGTTTGTCCTCATGAAGTTTGCTACATAAAATCAAAGAATAGTTTGACCAAGGAGATGACAACACCACTATTTTGATACCCGACTTTGAATGATATCTCCAGGGGGTCACATAGAGAGTTCATAAAATTCCTATTTTGACATTAACCCGACCAAATAATTTAGCAACAACACATAGAGAGTTTAGGAGTCAAAACCTTTCGGGGGTATGAAACTCTTAGTGCATTAGCATTGTTGTTCGGATCAGGAAGCACATCCCTTATAATGTTTGTACCCATCGTGACCTCATGACTCCAGCTATAGATAAAGAAATTAAGTGATTCCGTACTTCAAAATTCATACCATATACGAAAAATCATGAAAACTGATCATATTGATCAATCAAAGGAAAGCAAATCATAGATCCAAGGCTTCAAACCTAAAAAATAAGAGAATATAAAATGCCAACAATGTATTTCCAAGAGCATATATCATTAATAATATACTATTTTTGCAATGATATAGTTCCTAAGATCATACTTGACACAAACATTTTTAGTTAGGCAATTGTTTTGGAAGTGGAATATCCGTTAAATTAACTGGATAAAAAAACAATAGTTTACATAAGTAGAGTAACACTTGACCTTTGACTCATGGAAGCCTTGCGATAACTCCAGTTTTAATCAGCCTTGCAACTCAAAATCAATTTTGAATAAAAGATCATGAAATTCAAATTCAGGAACAAAAGGCATGAAATTGTTTTCACAAGATTATTGACAAAAGAAAGTCAATTTATAAACCAACATGATAATGAGATTGGCTTCCAACTTTTCTATAATAAAATCTTTATTTTACGATAATATTTTCAAATAAAATTTATAAAAGGATGAAGTGTCGATCGACTTAACACCTTGCCATTCATGAGAATATCCAAGAATGGCAAGTTGAAATCATCAAAACAAAACAAACCGAATCAATTCACCCCAACTTGTTTCGTCAAGAATGATTAAAGAAATTATTTACCGGAATCATGTTTTATATACGTAGAAATTAAGGGAATTCTTACCATTGTGAAGGAATAATGAGATTATCATATGAATGGTATAATGAGATCACTATATAAAAACTTGGTGCTCATACTATCTGAAGTCGTACCTTGACAAATACACAATCATAAATTGATTGACAGCTTGACATCGACATTATGCAACCTTCCTTGTTGAATAAAAAAGAGTATCAATGAGTTGATAACAAATAATAGAAAATAGTAGTGTTTATATGTCCTTATTATTATACCTTGCCCTAGATTTCTTACCAAGTTCCATGTGCTCTATTTTTGAGCCATTTCGGATCAATAATCAACGAAATGTAATTACTAAAAGTTCAATATTCGTGAATATAATGTCCGGATTTCGCGAAAGAATAAATATACGTAAAATGACCTTATTATCCTTGATGATATATTTCTTTTGGCATGTAGATACCATTTTATCTCTAGCAGTATACACCTCTGGTCAAGCTACAGTTACAAATATTGATAATAATAGACTAAGTTAGGTTCGGAATGAGGGATAAGATCATAAGAGAAATTATTTAACAACCTTGCTCAAGGCGTTCAGTTTCATAATACAGGTCCTTCACCAGTTTCTGATTGATCTGAAATGAGATAAAGATTAAGTTTAGTCATTAAGGTTACAAACCGAGAAGCTTGTTAAATACTTAAATAACTGATCTTGCCTGCACTAACCTCAGGCTTGTTACTGATTTCTTTGCACGATGAGCGTAATCGAATGTGCTGAGCTTTGTTGACACGATCTTCATTTGCCATCACTTACAACCATGAGTCCATGACCACCAAAAACAGAGGAATATAAAAAATATAAAATATAAACACAAAAAAATTACCTAAAATATGAAGAAAAAAATACAAAAAACAGGGAACAAACCATGTAACCAACCATTCACAAAAATGGGTCAAGATTGCCACCTTTAGCTAAACAATGAGAATAGCATGAGCGCACTGCTCACTATCCGGTATGGTGGAATTGAAATACCGATTTTGTTTTCCTAAGATAGACAAGATTAATGAGTCAAATAACTAATCGACACAATATTTAATCGAAAAACTAAAAACATAGATATCTTCCAACCGGGTAAGATATCAAAGCCAACGCCACATGACCAAATGGTTGAAATTATATTCTCGCCACAATGCTCATAATACACAAACTAAAATCCATATCAATACAACTATAATTTACAATTAAGCAAAGAAGACCCAAATCAATATAAATTAAATCAATTTACAAAAATTACCTGCTATGTAGAAACTCCCAAAATCGCCATATATGTATCACAACAACTCGAAAAGAAAACAGAAAACAAAAAAACACCCAAATGAATTGAATAGAAACACAATCATATTGATGATTAGAAAAAAGAAAAAAAAAAAAACATCCAAATAATGTAATTGGAAGTAATTAGGTTTGAAAACAATTAGATTTAACTATTCTAACATCCAAATAATAGAACTCTAATCCTTTATCAATCTCTACTATGGGATTTAAGCTGAAACCCTAAAAAACGTCAATAGATGCGATTAAGATTGAACCGGATGAATCGATTAGAAGATTTAAACATTCAAATAGTTGTTCGAATTGGTGAAGCGGTGTGATTGAATCAAGAAGTGGTGAAAGCAATAGTTTTGAGAACCTATTTTTGTTTTGGAATTCGAATTGGTGAAGCCGTGTGATTGATGTCATTGATGTCATTGAATAGTTTACAAATATAAGTGAAGAAGGAGCGTAGGTTGAATGTGTGTTTTAAAAGCCTCCCGCAATTTGTGCTTTAGTTGGTTGTATTTAGAAGCTAAATAAGGTAGCGATTAAACCAATTTTTAATGCAAGGTGCTTAGTAGGCTTGATAAAAGCTTATTTTATTATATATAATAGATAATAGATTTAACTTTTTAACATTTTATTTTTGCTGTAAAGATTTATGACATTAGCAGCTGGGTCTTTTATTTAGTTTTACATGGCAAAAGAAATATAAGTATTTCTTTTAATAGATTTACCAAAACAAAATCAAACGACGTCTAAATACTTTGACCAAACTTTAAGGAATACACTTTCTGTCCAAGTTTCTAACCCGAAGTTAATCTACCCTATTTTATCCTATGCTAATTAAGTTTTAAGTCATGAACTAGGTAAGATTACAAGTTTATGAAGTACCCCAATTTATATTAGAGAAACTACATACAAAGTATGAACAACGATTATAAATATAAAGATTATGAAACAACTCTTATTCACAAGCATATCTAAATCAACTTGTATGATTGTGGGCACTTATTCCACTTAATAATGGTAAAGTCTTCTTTTTAATGTTTGTTTCAAGTTTCAATAAGACATATATGGTTTAATAAGAATATGACCATTAAAACTTTTTTAGGGATAAAAAAAGTTGTCTAACCAATCATAATTTGTGAGCAAAACGGTGCAAATTATTGGAAAAATACTCGTTAATGATAGCATATTTTATGCTATTGTTAGATATTTGTGCACGCACGAAGTTTTGGGTTAAATTTTTGTTATACTTATCATACAGAACTCAAAATTTATTACTTTGTATCAAACTCATGTTATACTAAAAATTGTCACTCTTGACTCATTTACCAATGTTTGTTAACGTACATGGAATTTACAAACATCTTAATCAACCATCTCAAGCTTTGAGCTATCGAATTAATATTTTCGGTCGTACTCGCTTCAAACAAAGGTCAAGTCAATGAGTTAATACATGTGTCTTTTTGATACTTTATTTACGTTGATGAAGAATTTTTATAAATTAGTGTCTACTACTATAAAAACTAAAGTAATGAAAAAACTCACTGTTTCTCCTTCATTAAAACGTTGTTTTGAACCTAATATATGTGTGTTCTTTAAACACGATATGTACAATGTACATGATTAAATGTGTGTTTATTTCGAAAAAGTATAACTAAAGGGACCATTTACCAATATTTTAAAGGAAATTAAACTAGTGAAGCACTAATTTTTTTACAAGAAATAGCATACTAGCATTGATTACGAATAACCCGTGATATGTTTCATTTTAAGGTAAGAAAGCATTAGAAGTCAATATTAAACAAATAGTTAATTTGAGAAACAAATCAGAATAGAGTTTGCGTAAATTTGAAGTTTCATATCAACCACAGTTGAAGAAAAAACGATTATGGAGCCATTGAAGTATATGTCATTACTAAAAGCATAAAATATATGAGACATCTTCAAGTGCTATATCATCTTTAGTAAAATAGGATGTATTCGGTTTTACAGTAACAGTTAAAGCGCATAATTTGTATGAATTTTTATTAACAAAAAAGAAAAAGAATTAGTTTGTATCCGACATAGTAACAGTTAAAGCGCATAATTTGTATGAATTTTTATCATAATCTATTTACCAACATTTTTCTTTAATAAAGCCAGCTTAATCAAATAATAAGTAATACATATAACTCATTGCATCTATAATAGAACACTTGTATGTTCAACAACTATTATTAAGATAATATCCCAAAATGTATATAACTCATTGCGTTTATAATAGCAACCAAACCTACGTAGTAAACAACTAAACAATCATAAATTGAGCTTTTTGTGAAGGTTACCTTTTTGTTTAAAATAAAACATTTAACCTTATAACTAAAGATATATATATGATGTGGACGTTGTTGTAAACATATGTACTAAAAATATCACAATAAAAAACAGAAGACATCACACTGAATGTTGTTATTAAGACTTTAATGTGATTTATTTCTTATATATTCATATAGCTTAAAGACCCGTGGGTTCACGGTGTTTTTAAATAAATATGAAAATGAGATAATAATCAAACAACGAACGTATATGAAATAAACAATGAGATAATACGTGAATTATTCGAGAATCAGTTGAGTTTGTAACAATCAAAATAATAAACGTCCATGTGTTGTCGTCTCTAAATTTGAAGATCTTCAATAGTAAATGACGATGTGAGCTAATCAATTTAATAGTAAATGTTCATTCAGTGCACACCTAAATATTCCATAAAATGTAAGTAAAAGTAGGTTGCAATTCATAATCTATTATAATTTAAAATATAGTAAAAAACATATGATATGTATATTGTAGATTCCTCTTGAACATTGTTAATAGACGTTGAAGTATTTCCTTGTAGACGACATTTGTATTAGTTTTAGAGATATTACCATCCCGATCACAAACGACAACCTTTAAACCTCTTTTGCTTTTAACTCTTGAAACAAAGAACGATAGATGTTCGTGTGTGAAAACAGGACGTAAGGCGTGTACAAACCAAGTTTTGAAAGCGATTGACCCTGACTTTTGTTAATTGTCATGGCAAATGAAAATGACAAAGGAAATTTTTTCCTGACAATCTTAAGTGGTAAACGTTTACTGAACGGAGTAATTATCAACCTTGGCATGATAACCTTATTAAATTGCTCACAAGAGTTTTATAGCATAATTATTTAAAGATAACTCACCATCTTGGTTTCCTTCATACATTTTGAAGAGCTCATACCATGATTATATGAACTCAAACCATAGCATTAAATACACACTTACTTGTAATAAGCCATAAGCCCAATCCCTATCATAAAAATTGAGGAATATCCTTCACAATGTTGTTTATTGACATCTTAAGAAATAATATCTAATAATAGTATCTTAAGAAGATGGAATAATTCCATTTGAAACATGCATATAGTTTCATCGTATATTGTTATACATAATTTAAACTTCAAGTATTACAAAATTACAAACTCATCATCACATGTTAGTTGTAGTTATACTTAGTTCATCTTAGCATCATGTATCGATTCACGGTTATATTATAAACTTATACAAAGAAGATACCCTAAGTATGAAAAAGGCTACCTTTAAATCACCCTTCCTTATTTAGACACGGTACAACACTTATAAAGCAATATACCCATCATATAAAACATTAAATCATGATGAAATGAGACATTTAGATAAAGATCAGCAGCACCCAATCCCGTCTTCCACGGTGTAATGGAGGAGGTGCAATGTAGACAACCTTAACCCTACCCGAAGGTAAAGAGGTTGCGTACAGAGGACCTCCAATCTAAATAAAATAAAAAATGCCACTATCGATCATGCTTACAAGCTTTTATACACTTCCGAAGTAAATGTAAAAATGGAATTATAGGTAACTTAGTAATAGATTAATGATATTTGTTCATAAATAGTTAAATACTCAAATAGATCATTCAAATAACAAAAACCCATTTTAGGGTTGATAGCAAAATCATGACATCACAAAGATGACAACACTTTAGGCTCCATCTACTTGCACAAATTATACGCATTTGTTGAAGTGCCTCCTCTTTTCTGTACACATCCTTTGCAAACACACGCTTCATATTTGGCTACTTTATGTTTCAAAACCTGCATAATTTCATCCAAACACTCCCTTAAAGACTTATACAATAAATATTAAAAAGGATTAATTAGGATACAGTAATTTGAAGTTATAGTATAATTTTCTGAGTGACACCAATTGATCTTCAAGAATAGTCAATATAATATTGATATATACGCTCATTCAATGTAAGAAATTTAGCCCCATAACACAAACCATTCTTATTGAAAAAAAAATTGGACCAATAGAAAAGCTTTATTTTGTCACGTAGACAAAAGCAAACGATATGATTGGTTAATTGAAAGTCAAAATTGAATCCAATTTGGTCAAAGTACTCATAATTTCGTTTTTAAAACCGATTTGGCAAAATAAATAATACACATGGGGTTAATCGTGATTCTTTAATTGTTAAGGGTTTAAACTTAAATAGTTAGAAAACCAAACGGGACTCATTCATCTACTCAACCAAAGAAAAACCCAACACAAGAAAACACACACACCATTCACAAAACAAGTCTGCAACTGATCTCAATGCCTACATGCGCAATTCGCTTCATGGACCTTATGTATGTTAGTTTGTTCCTGTTTGTTTATTAAATTAAGGGATGGAGTCCTATTTGAAACTTTAAGATGATATTTAGGTGAGTAAATGTTTAATAGTGATGGATGATCTTATGATCATCTGTTAATGTAATTATAAATATTAAAGTGATTAAGATGTCTTTAATGATAGATACATCATGCGGTTATCTTATTAGTTTATTAATGAAAATAGTGGAAGTGATTGTGAATTGATGATTTTATTTGCGAATGTATTTTTTGAATTCAGATTTTCATATAGTTATTGATTATGTAATACGAAGTGGCAGTTCTTATAGGTAAAACAACATAAATAATTGATTCAGACCTAAAGCAAGTTGTTTCTTCATGACTAATTGAGCTAATATCTTTAGCTTTTCATTTGAAGGCTCAGGTGTTTAAGATGAAAAGTAAGAAGAAAAAAGTGAAGATCGAGACGGTCGAGGTAGATGAAGTGATGGTCGAGGTCTAAGCGAATTTTTAATGCAGTTCAAGTTTATGATCTCGAGCCTTTCTTGTTGCTACAAAGCACATACGTAATACATGAGTCTTTCAAACGCCACATTCGCTAGAAGTTTGATGACCTTCTTTAGAAATATCAATTAACTTTCACAATCCAGATTAGAAGATTCAAAAGCTTAAGAAAATCATCACTTGACGGATGCTATAGCCTTTAGGTATGACGAAAATCAACGAGTAACCAAAAAGTTATAAGAAGCTCCTTTGTGTTAAGTAGACACCATTATAGTTTGAGATACTAAAAATTCAACACCTTGATTACTGAAGTCGAAAGTTCTAAGATGATTTCGAGTGGTGGTGAAGTCTGTAGTAAGCTATAAGATGATTTTGAAAATATCACGGTATGTGTCTATGATAACTTTATGCATGGTTTGTCCTAGAGAAATATATTATAAGAGGCTAGAAAGCCTCGATATTGATAGAATGCTAATGTCGGGACACTAGCATATATATTATAGTAGCATAAGGAGCTCTCTTTTCCTCATTAAGGCCATAAAACATCATTGGCTAATCATTTAGCAAAGATTATTGCTGATGATAGAAACTAACAATAATATCAAACAAAACTATTGGCTTATGACTGCGAACTAGGACAAGTGACATGATATATAATAGATATCAACCAAAAGAGCTCTAGCTATTTTAATTGGTACATACTACCGAGATAATTTCTTGAAAGTCTCATAGGAATGAGTCGATTGGTAATACCGCCTTAATCTATTTCAGTAGGCCTCCATTGCAAAGTATAGTTTGATTTAGTTTAAGTAGTATCATAGGAAATTCACATACTCGTGAACTATCTATCAAATTATTGAAATAGGTTAGTTTTATTAAATTAGTATAGAAGATGACATTACCCATTATTATACTATGTATCAGTAGGCATGCCATTGTGAATGATAGAATAATATGTATAATAACATTAAAGAATTAGTGTGATATATAAGGTACTGAAATCTTATAAAAAAGTAATTATTATACCACTTGAAAACTTCAATAGCTCATTGAGAATTTACTCAAGAAGATTTAAAATGCAATTGTAGCCACACTTGCATAAATTATGCTTTAATTCTAGCCCAGACCTCCACAAATACTTACAGTAAATAACAAACAATAACATAAGACTACAATATGCTACTTTACTCCTTTTGAATTTCGTTCTTTTTCTTATATTAGATGACTAAATAACAAACAATAACATAAGACTGCAACATGCTACTTTACTCCTTTTGAATTTCGTTCTTTTTCTTATATTAGATGACTCTTGCAAGTGTGATTATTAAGCCAATACAAGAAGCATATGCTAGATATAAATCCTACATCTTGATTAACCCAATTGAGTCTATGAATGAATGTTTCTGCCAATCGCAACACTATATTATTTCCCTTTTTAAATCAAGCACGGTGGTATTGTGGCAGAATGGGCTATGGGTCAAAATAGGACGGGGCCGGGTCAAAAGAAGTAAATGAATAGGCGGAATAGGTTGGTTGACATGTTTTAGTTTATTGATTATATAAAAGACTTTTGTTTTTTTGATAGGGAAAATCATCATATTAAATAAAAAAAATTTAAATACCTTTTTATTATAGTTTTGGTCAAATATCTATGATTAAAACACTTAGGAGGTTACAACCATGTGGTTATGTTCTGAACAACCTTAAACCCGTTTAACCCAATCACTTTTTAGTGACTTTCTTATATTTGAACTACTAGCGTTAATGTATAGCACACGTTTAATAACATAAGTAAGTTGAATACCCACCACCGCGGCTACAAATTAACATCAAAAGTAAATATATGTCAAGTTATATTTATTTGTAATAATTTTCACTTTATTTAGAACAAATTAAAATTTTATGGAATTTTATACTCATAACAATTATACATAAAACAAATACATCATCAAAGCAAGCAGCGGAAGACTATAGGAATAATATATGTAATAAATTAACCAAACAAGAAAGTGCGTACCTTTTAGCAATTCAAGTAAACCAAACGAACTTTGAACTAGAACAAAACCCAAAACCCTAACTTAAGGGTTTAGCAATTCGACCAACCCAAAAAATCGACCACCAAGGAATACAAGCTCAAGCGTGCTTGTTCTTCGTTCTTGTACACACGTACTAATAGCGATTTGATGTGGAGAAGCTAGTTCCTTGAATCACAAATAAACCAAACACTTGTGTCTTTGAGCTAGACAAAATCGAAACACCCTAGGGTTTAGGGATGTTCGACCGGCCACACAAAGAGGAGAAGAGAAGGAGAGAAATTTAGGTTATTGGCAATCCAAGGTTAGTCAATAATGAATACATTGATTTGTATTTATACTTAACATATCTTGGAGTCCAAGTTAGAGTGGGATTGGGTTTGAAACCCCCACCGATCGCCAAGCATCCCAAAGGGATTCTAGAACTTTCCGACATCTAATTTCATCTCTAGTCCTTGTAGTTAATATTTAACGACCGCTAACCAAACCTCGTTAATTATTTAACTATCGTTATGTTTTATTTAGTGATTAATAATTAATAATAATAACGCTTTATTTATATTAATTATGTACATCAATTCTCATACGTAATGTGTGCAATCCCAAGTCTCGAGTTCGAATCCGGACATACTATTATTTAAATATCCATTAAAACCTTTCACCCCACTGGATATTACTAAATATAGTAATGACATCATGAGTCTAGCTTTCACACGCCAACGCCCCAGATCGAATCGAGCATGGTCTCCTCGAAAACCATTTAATGATTCATCATTTTACTTATCCTTTGTTACTAATACTACATTAACTATGAATATGGATCAAGTCATTTCATAAGTTAATATTCTGCTTTCGTTGTATATGATTGAACAAGATTACCAAATCATCCGAACGTATTCCGGATAGATCTTGGGTATGGCCATACAAACATCTTGTCAACCCTACGAGGGCCCAAATATAGTATTATGCTTTGAAACAAATTCAAAGGAACAAATTCTCTTGACTACAAACATAACTCATGAATTTTGCAACACTTCAAAATAGCCCTTATAACTACCGCCACGGATAGCGTTAGACTATCTTACACAAATGCACTACATTCATATCGCTTATCCGTATCTCAAGTCCGAGGATAAACACTTCATGATATACTTAATGATAAAATCCAAAAGTATCATCATGTAAAGTTGGATGAGTCCTATATTCAATTCATTGAATATCATGTGAATCTGTATGTCCCACGATCAATATACTTTAAAAGTATATTCTACTAAAACTCGATTTGTCTTAATTCAATGACATTCCCACATCATTGATCGACAACGGACTATTTAGAATAACATAAGTTACTCATGGATTAAACATGCAAATATAGGATATAATATTAAGAAAATGAAAAATAAACATAAACAACTATTTTATTTCATTAAAGTAATATTTGTTCATAACATCCTTTATCCAAATACTAATCACAGATCCGCATGAAACTACTAGCTAAACGAAGTCCTATCCCATCAAGATGGTCAAGAAGTTTATCTTTTGGCAAAGGCTTCGTAAAGGGATCACCTAGATTTTCATCCGTATGAACTTTGAGTAGATTGATTTCACCTATGTCGACTTGTTCTCGAACATAGTGATATCGACGAGGAAAATGTCCGCGCCTTCATGACTCCAGCTCATTGGCAAATGTTATTGCAGCAGAGTTGTCACAATACACATTTAGAGGTAATTCGATTGAGGCATTACTCCGAGTCCCGAAATGAATTTCCTAATCCAAACAGCTTCCATCGCAGCTTCAAGCAAATATGTACTCATCAGAATAGACATCGCAACTGTTGTTTGCTTCTTGCTCTTCCAACAATCGCTCCTCCATTAATGACAAAGACATAACCCGTCTGAGACTTCAGATCATCTTTATCGCTTTGGAATGACGATCGCAAAACCTCAGAACATCAAGTTCGCATCCGATTTCCTCCATACACTAGAAACATTTCTTTAGTAGCCCTTAGATACTTAAGAATGTTCTTAATACCTGCCGCTTCTTCACACCGGTTCTCATGATACCGACCGGTAATGTTCTGCAAACGCCACATCGTGCCTTGTACATCTCACAAAGATACATGATAGATCCTACACCAAGCATAAGGAACTTTCCTCATGTATTCCACCTCAAAGCAGTGTTGACGCGATAGTTTATTACTTAAGCCATGTTCAACTTGCATCGGCAAATATCCTTCTTGGAATTTTGCATACTAAATCTCTTCAAGATTTTATCAATGTAAGCACTTTGGCTTAGTCCAATTAACCGCCTTGATCTATCTCTCAGAGATCTTGATTCCTGAATAAATGTCGCTTCCCTAAGTCCTTCATAGAAAAGCACTCCAAGATAAGACTTTACATCTTGCATACTTGGAATGTCTTTTCCCATGATCAATATGTCATCGACATATAAGACAAGGAAAATAACATTACTCCCACTAGCTTTGTGATACACACATGGCTCATCAAGATTTTGAGTGAAACCAAATTTCTTGATTTCTTCATCAAACTTCTTGTTCCATTGCCTTGATGCTTGCTTCAACCCATAAATGGATCTTTGAAGTTTGCACACACGCTCGAAACTTTGGATTCACAAACCCTTCAGTCGCGCCATATAGATGTCCTCATCTAGGCGACCGCTTAAGAAGGCGCTTTGACATCCATTTGCCATATCTCATAGTCATAGTACGCAGCTATGGCTATAAGAATCCTAATAGCTCTAATGTCCGCTACAGGAGAAAATGTCTCCTCGTAGTCTATCCCATAGGTTTGAGTAAAACCTTGAGCTACAAGACGAGCTTTATAGGTGTGTGCATTGCCATCCATGTCGGCCTTTATCTTAAAGAGCCACTTACTTCCAACTACCTTAGCATTTGGAGGTAAGTCAACCTCTATCCGCACTTCGTTGTCTTTCATGGATTGCATTTCCCATTCATTGCAACTCGCCATTTTTCCTTTTCGTGACTCATCATGGCGCTTTATAGTTAGCAGTTCACCAAGATCCCCTAACATATTTTCCTCGCCTTCTACGCTGAGACATAGACGCCAGTGCACGAGTAGTCCTCATGGATCTACGAATGGGAACCACTTCAATCTCGTGTGAACGCCTGCACTTTCGTGTTCTACTTGAGGTTGGCTAGTGTTCTCGAAGGTGTTGTATCTTCTTGATCATCTTCCGGATCATATACTCTCCCATCGAATTCATGAGATATGAGATCCTTTTCAAGAAAGTCTCCATACCTAGCAACAATTACTTTGTTTTCGTGTGGAAAGTAGAAGTAGTAACCCATAGTTTCCTTTGGGTATCCTACGAAGACACACTTAATGATCTTTGTTGCGACTTATCGCAGAGTCACGCTTAACAAACGCCTCACAACCCCGCACCTTTAAGTAAGACAAGTTGGGAGGTTTCCATACCACACTTCATAAGGAGTCTTATCAACCTTCTTAGTTGGAACCATATTCAATATGCGAATGTTAGCTTCAAAGCATAATCCCAAAAGGATAAGGGAAGAGTAGTAAGATTAAACATCGATCGCACCATGTCTAGCAATGTACGATTCCTTCTCTCGATACACCATTTTGTTGTGGAGTATAAGGAGATGTGAGTTGTCGGACAATACCACACTCGCCTAGATAATCTTTAAACTCTTGGCTTAAATATTCACCACCTCTATCGATCAAGAGCTTTAATCTTCTTTCCTAGTTGCGCTTCTACTTCACTCTTAAAAACCTTAAATGTTTCAAAGACTTCATGTTTATGTTTAAGTAAATAAACATAACCATAACGATCGAAATCATCAAGAAGGTTAAGAAGTAGCTAGCACCCTTTCTTGACACATGTCTTAGTGGTCCACATACGCCAAGATGTATCACACCAAGAAGATCGAAGCCCTTTCTAAACTATTTGTAAAGGTTTCTTGGTCATCTTCCCGTATATGCAAGATTCGCATTTATCAAATGATTCATCATTGATATCTTGCAAAGCCCATCGTGTTGCAAATTGCTGCATGCGCTTTCTTGCCTATATGAGCAAGTCTACAATGCCAAAGAAATGAAGAATCCAAATCACTTTTGATTCTTTTATTATTGATGCTAAAGATGTAATTATTTTTATCATTCACATTATCATGCAAATCAATTTCAAACACACCATTTATCGGAATAACATTAAAGTAAAAACATCATTTAAAGAAACAAAATTCCATAATCAAGAAATGTATGAACGAAACCAATATCTTTTAACAAGGAAATGTAAACGACACCCCTAACAATGGAAGGTGCGAATGACAATCGTTTAATGACAAGATTAAACCCGAAGGTAAACTAAATCAAACGTGCCTATAGCTTCAACGATCGCATGTGCTCCATTACCCACGCAGTGTATTGTCGTCCATAGGCAAGCTTCCTTGCTCCTCTAAGTCCCTCAGAGTGTATTACAAATGTGAATACCACATCCAAGATCATATACCCGTGAATATATTTTATGAGGAAAAGCAAATAATTCTATCATCAAAAGAGTACTGGCAATATCAGCTACACCAAGATTTTTATACCTCTTATTCCGCAACTCATCAAGGTACAATGGACAATTCCTCTTCCAAAGGTCCAACCTCGGTGCAAAGGATGACAAGCCCGATCCTTCTTCGGATTCTCACGCTGGGAGGGTACTTGGGTTCTTGCCGATAAGTCATAACTTGTTTTCCTTATCAACTTTACCCTTACCTTTCCTTTCTTGTTCGCTAGCGGCTTATTAGGCTTAGAAATTCTACCCTTCCGATGGTCAAAACCGCAGTGTAGAGGCCTTCGGGCAAACCTTTTCGTAATCAATGAGCATTGCATGTACCTCATCGACCGCCTTCCCGCAATGCATATTATAATTGCGCACGAAACCATCAAATTCCTTGTTAAGGGATCCGTTGATCGTGCCAATTTGTATGTCATTAGGGTAGACATAGTTCAAACGCCCAACCGGTCCATGTAATTCATCATTTCCGACAAAGGGCGCCATGTGTTTCCCATCTCCTTGCTTGCAACTATGAAGAGCATCAATCAAGTCATACAAACTTCTACAACACAGCTTTTCAAACAACTTTGCAATTCTTCCAAGATGAGATTAGGGAAGTAATTCTCAAATTGCTTTTGCAAGCTTGAGTTCATACTCCCGAGCATAATGCAAAGCGACCTCATTATACTTGTCATACTCAGATTGCCATGCGCCACTGCTTCAAAGAGAGCATCACCGCAGTTCGGAGGACAAGGCGTAGTCAAATAATTGATTCTTTTGGCAACCTCAAGACAATTTCGAGTCACGATACCAATCATTGAAATTGCTACACAAATAATTCTCTCGATCAAACATAGATTTGAACGACGAGGCTAGTGCAGAGATTCACTTTGAGCCATTTCTACGTAATTAAAAGTTCAAAAGTTAGTACTTTCGATAAGTAAACATTCAAGAAAATAAAATTACCCTTTGGTCAATATTCATATTAACCATAGAATTTTCCTTGAATTTTGGATCCTCATTATCATAGTTCCACCACATCGCTTGATCCGCTAGTGGTGAAAGTATAGAATAGGTAATCGTTGAAAACGATAATTGACAAACAAGTTTTCAATTCCAAAATTATGGGATTTACAATTTTGCCAAAACAATTAATGCAAAACGTAAGCATGTTTCATCCCATCTTATGCCTTAAGTTATAGGTCTCACTAACTAACTTAATTAAGTTGTCTAATTTAGAAACCGCAAATCATAAAGTCGAGGTCTCACACAACAAAATAATTCACCTCGTTATTGTAATCTAGATCAAGGTCTCACATAACTAAATTACAACTTCAAGTGTTTCATATCATTAGATGGCATAAACTTAAATTTTAAAGGGTACAATTTTGATGTGTAATCAAAACTTATGTATAAAGAAGCATGCATACAACTTTATAACATAAAATTTTCAAAAACTTACTAAAAGATTTTAATTGCTAAGATTGAATTCTACAAAGTTTTAATCGATGCGTTGAGAAACTTACAACTTTGCACTAAGATGCTTCGTACATAGAATGGTTATACTAGGTAGCTCCAATCGAACGCATTGGGGCGAGGACTGTGTAAGTACCAAGCATAACCTTAGACATCCATTCAAAGGAGACTATGCTCACTTCTTAAATACCCCTTTATAGTTTGTTCTAGTGGGTGAGCCGCTCTAACCATTTAGTACAACAGATCACGATTAAAAGTTCAAGAATAATTTTAGATAAATCAATTTCGCCATTATTTAGTCCATTTAATTTTCTATTCATAAAAACCCTTTTGCTTACTAACATGTCAAAACAATATATAAACAAAAAGCATTTTAATAAAAATTAAACACACTCAAATAATATAAACATATAACTAAACAATTTAACATATGTAAAACAATTAGCCACATGCATAATTATTTCAATAAACTCTAATAACAATTTAGGCGTAAATAAATGCATACATTAACTAGGACTTTCATCTCGCAAGGTAGATGAGCTACATACATCGACAAGTCGATCATGTAAGTCAAGTTAATAGTATACCAAATAGCACATAACTAATTTTATTAGTTATAATTGAGGTCTTCCCAATTTTATAATTATTAAATAAATAAAACATGTGTGTATCACTTAACAATTAATCAATATACAATAACAATACTCCATGGCAAAACATGCATGTTCCACCATGGATTCCGTGATAACAATTATCACCCAAGATACGCATATTACATGGCACATAACAATTATTCATTAATTAACCACATAAAATTAGCATGCAATCCTAGGGTTTCTACAAGTTTTACAAAATTAAAACCTAATTAAATAAATATTAGGTAATCGACCCATATATATAAAATTAGGGTTTCAATTCAAAACCCTAGAAACCATAAAAACATGCAAATAATCATAAAGATTCAATTTTATGTGTTTCGTAATTAATTACATCATATTAACGGCTCGTGATGCCACCGTTGGAATTTTATACTCATAACAATTATACATAAAACAAATACATCATCAAAGCAAGCAATGAAGACTATAGGAATAATATATGTAATAAATTAACCAAACAAGAAAGTGCGCACTTTTAGCAATTCAAGTAAACCAAACGAACTTTGAACTAGAACAAAACCCAAAACCCTAACTTAAGGGTTTAGCAATTCGACCAACCCAAAAAATCGACCACCAAGGAATACAAGCTCAAGTGTGCTTGTTCTTCGTTCTGTACACACGCATTAATAGCGATTTGATGTGAGAAGCTAGTTCCTTGAATCACAAATAAACCAAACACTTGTGTCTTTGAGCTAGACAAAATCGAAACACCCTAGGGGTTAGGGATGTTCGACCGCCACACAAAGAGGAGAGAGAAGGAGAGAAATTTAGGTTATTGGCAATCCAAGGTTAGTCAATAATGAATACATTGATTTGTATTTATACTTAACATATCTTGAGTCCAAGTTAGAGTGGGATTGGGTTTGAAACCCCCACCGATCGCCAAGCATCCCAAAGGGATTCTAGAACTTTCCGACATCTAATTTCATCTCTAGTCCTTGTAGTTAATATTTAACGACCGCTAACCAAACCTCGTTAATTATTTAACTATCGTTATGTTTTATTTAGTGATTAATAATTAATAATAATAACGCTTTATTTATATTAATTATGTACATCAATTCTCATACGAATGTCTCGCAATCCCAAGTCTCGAGTTCGAATCCGACATACTATTATTTAAATATCCATTAAAACCTTTCCGGTATTATAACTAGTTTGTTAACATAAAACTAAAATTTGCAACATCAATCACATGATTCTCTATTAAGCAAAGGAATGATTGTCGACTATTGAATTATATATATGTCACCACTAAAAGCATGGACTATATTAAACATCTTCAAGTGCTAAATCGTCTAGGGGTTCCATTTTGGTCAATGGAAGTCCTACGGAGGAGTTCCAATTTTTTAAAGGTTTGAAGCAAGGTGACCCGTTATCTCCATTCCTGTTTATCCTTATAATGGAGAGTTTACATCTTTCTTTTCAGCGGATTATCGATGCTGGGCTCTTTAAGGGTATTCAATTGAATAAGGAGATATGTTTATCCCATTTGTTCTATGCGAATGATGCAGTTTTCGTTGGACAATGGAGTGACGGAAATATTAATATTTTGATGCATGTGCTAGATTGTTTGCTAACATAAAACTAAAATTTGCAACATCGATCACACGATTTTCTATTAAGCAAAGGAAAATTATGTAATTTCCGTAGTTAACGTACTGCATTAAATTTTGAATTATATATCAAATTAATAAATGTGGTTGTATTCCAGCTCGTTAGCAAAACTTAGAGCATATAACTTATGTCTATCGATCTGATAGAAATGAAGAAATATTGGCCTTAGTCCCACATAGTTTATTGAAAAGAAATAGTGCTAGCTTATATTATGAACTAAAGAAGTTAGGATTTACATAAAATATCCAATTACACTAAAATATCCAACAATTATAGATCGTATTATTACACTAAAATAGTGCTAGCTTATATTTTGACCAATTTCATCTAAATGATGTATTATTATGATGAAATTGGTCAAAACAAGTTAATCCAATTACACTAAAATATCCAACAGTTATAGATCGTGATCAAAGTGGTCAATTAAGATCACGATCACACTCTTAACTACATGATCACACTCCCAACACTAAACAACATGGAAATGATTTCAAGTATTCTTGTTTACCAAGTCAACCATGTGAGCTTGAGTCACGTAGACCTATCAACTTACACACAAACATGAAACAGACTCCCGAAGATAATGAAGTAGCTCCTACTTATAACCCCCGACGACACCTTTCAAACATTAGAATTCTTTAACACTTGTAAACTCATTAGAATTCTTTAACACCTTACAAACAACAGTTATACACATTATATAACAACTCTCAATTACAAGCAAATGTTTTTGTTTCCTCTTAACATTTACTAGAGTCACATAAAACTCCCAAGGAACTAACAAGTTCTTCATGCCCTTGTTCACAATCTCCACCCACCGTCACGTTCAAACGACCACAATCTCCGCCTTTGGTCCATCGTGATCGACAATACCAATATTTCACTATTTTGATTCACCAATAGGTATAACCTCACCTATGCCAAAGTCTAATCCATCACCAGCTTATATCTTCTTAATTTTTTTTTTTTTTTTTGAACGGCTAATATATATAGAACGCTAGCGAGAAGCTAGAAAAAAGATTACAAGAAAGAAAGATTCGGGTCTTTCAACCAAGATATCCAATTCAACTTGAATTTACATCTACAAGAGCACCAAGCATAAGAATCTGCCACAATGTCGTCAAAAATATCCGCCCTTCTTGGATTTCTACTACCAAAAATCATTTGGTTCCGAAAGTTCCAAATCTTCCACCACATCACATAAAAGATACCCTCTAACACATTTTTCACTTCCTTCCTCAAACGTAAACCCGAAAACCAAAGAAACCACTCATCGAAGACTGAAAATCTGGAGTAGAAATATTCCACCATCGATTGAGCTTCATTAACGGATCACGAGCCATAGAGCATGAAAAAGAAGATGAGCCACGCCTCTACACCGTATCACAAATAGGACATATAATAGAATGAATATCAATGCCTACTCGAGATAAGTTAAAACGCGTAGGTAACTTATCTTTTTGAACTTTCCAAGCGAAAACGTTTATTTTGATAGGAATCTCCTTTACCCATCTCGTAGGAGGCAGGTTAGAACTTAACAGAGAATCATCAATAAAATTGCGAACCGACTTAACAGAAAATTCACCATTACCCGATAAAGACCAAACCCATCTATCTTTCGATTGAACCAACTGAACAAGAACTACATTATTTCCCAATTCTTCGTATTGAGCAGTTTCTATACCTCCCCTTGGCACACGACGAAAAGAAGAATCAACAGAATCTAGCCTTAATTTATCAGCAACAGAAATATTCTTACAAGTTTCCAGTGCATACAACCTTGGAAAAGAACTTTTAAAAGTTGAATCTCCAATCCAAACATCTTCCCAAAAAGAAGTGTCTTCACCATTACCCACCCTTTTGGAACAATAAGCCATAAGATCTATACCTTGGTTTTTAAGCACTTCCACTTCCTTAACAATATCGAGCCAAAGAGATTTACGAGAACCTTTACTTGGACGATCCAAAGAGCTTATATCTTCTTAATTGGGTAGCAACAATGGCAGTCCATCCCCTCCTAGTTCCTGTATAACCCTTCGCTGCCAGTGACGCCATCCATTGTTAGTGGTAGGCCCCGCCTGCTGGTACCGAACAAAATAATTACCCTTATTCGTACTCCATGTTTGATTCAAAGGCTGCTTCATGCTCATATATATGTAAGGATTTGGTGGAGTTTTATGTTGGTTTTGTTTCAATGTTTCATTCTAATGGTGAAAATGAATCATTCGAAAGTGAAGGACAAATATGTTATTTCTAGAGTTATAAAGTACTTGATTATCGCTTGTTTAATTTACGTGCCCATTAAATCGAGATGAAACTTGTCATTTTGGTTGAGCTTGACTTATTTAGAACGTAATCATGTTTATTAAAGGCCTATTTAAGACACACGTGCCCTTATGTTACATATTAAGCAACATAGAAGTCTAAACTGATCCATGTTTGTATGCTTTGCCATATGTATTTTTCACACACACGAAACAAATAAATGGTGATTAACAGAATAAGGTGAATTCATCTTCGTGAAATGATACAACTTGGTCAAAGGTTGTGGTCATAACATTAACGGATACAAATAACCTGTGACATCCTTTCTTTCAGGGTTATAAAACTATAGCCGTCGAGGCTAAGCAAATAGTTAATTTGAGAATCGAGTCAAAAAAGAATTTGCACAAACTTAAAACTTCATATCAACCACAATCAAAGAAAGGAGAAAGAACAATCATACAACGATTGAATTATAGACATTATTAGAAAACATATACAATGATTTACATATAACTATCAAACATGAATGTCATAAATAATAAATTCATCGTCCATTTATGGATCACATTTAGTAAACTTTGGTTGTACTCGACTTACGAACAACAGATTATTTTGACAATTATACTCCGTAAATAATAAAAAGTTGAGATATTCCCACATCGGTCACCAAAAGATATTTTGACTGGATTACACAAGTTCAATTTGGTATATGATATTACGTGAAGTCCTAAATGTTTCGGAAGATGCTTTGACCGATTCTCTTGCGTAATATGTATACTTTGTTAACCTTTTACGTAGTAATTTTTTGTTTTGGGTAGTTTGTATACTTTGTTAGCTCTAAGTAGTTCATTCATTAAGCCTATGGAAACAAAATGATTTAACGCCTAATTTTTTTACCCAACGACACTAAGTAAATCGCTTTTAGGATTTGGGTCACTAACTCGATCGTTTCAAGCAAAAAGCGTTAGGTGCAAAGATACACTCCGCCACGCCGCTTTTGCCTTATAACATTCATATAACACAAAACCAAAACTACGCCTCACAATAACATTCATATAACGCAACCAAAAACCCTCACTTACTCCACTTTTACATTCAAAAAGATAAGTAAAAAAGATAGTAACATACGTTATGGAGTTGGCATTGGAGCTATAACGCTAGAGGAGTGTACAGACATGGCTCCGCCATATAGGAATCGTAGATCGATAAAGGTGGAGCTATAACACCTTGCACCAAGTGCTCTAATATATGTGTGTTTGCTTTGGGCATCATATATGAATATGCAAATGGTTTCGTAAATATAGACCATAAGATCGGACCTCAACACCTAGCTAGGTCTAAGTGTTTAAGACTTCAACTCACTGATATCCATTTCGGCAAGTAAGTTTCAAGACTCAACAATCCCTATATTGTGGAGTTTAGACCAGAATAGTGGACAACAAAATATTGTTCATTCATTACTCGATATCAATTCAAGAAAATAAATTGTCATAACAAAATTATAGATAGTGAGCATCAAAGATTTCATATTTTCTTGTCTAAGAATAAAGCTTGATTTGTAGCAGACATGCTTAAATTCAACGGATTAGTTGAACATCCTACATATGTAGAGCAACCTACGGGTAATTAAGAGGGAATTCAATGGTTTCAATTGGCATGGACTAAAACAGAGGTAAAAGAAGATTTGGTGATGCCAATTTGTGTAGTCGAAAATACTTCATTTGATGTGAATTTGTGTGGTAGTGTCAACTGATTGAAGACGGAAACCCGTTTTGATTATAGTTCCGTGAATCATATCAAACTCGCATACACCACAATTCAAGAAATAGATGAGGTTGTCGATATAAGTTGATCAATACGCCTTTAATGCCATAATCATTGAACGCTTTGATTCTATAGATTTGGTTGTTAACATTTGAAAGAGTATGTCCTTTTGATACTTTTTGGAGTAAAAATGTGGCTTTTAATCCCACATAGGTCAATAAAGAGAAAGTTCGTTACCTTATATAGAAAGGTGTATATTTTTCATGTAAATTGACATAAATATCATGTTGCTCGTACTCTTGTTGTACACCATATACACATTATGATGATTACTACGGGTAATTTGTATGATTGTTAACTTTTTATTTTAGTACTTTTCATGATTTACTATGGGTAATTTGAATGATCATTAACTTTTTTTCTTTTAAGATTTACGTAAAAATTCCTTTCATTTAAGTATATTAAAATTGAACTTTGACAATGCCTAAAATTAAATTGACATAAATATCATGTTGCTCGTACTCTTGTTGTACAACCATATACACATTATGACGATTACTACGGGTAATTTGTATGATTGTTAACTTTTTATTTTAGTACTTTTCATGATTTACTATGGGTAATTTGAATGATCATTAACTTTTTTCTTTTAAGATTTACGTAAAAATTCCTTTCATTTAAGTATATTAAAATTGAACTTTGACAATGCCTAAAATTAAATTGACATAAATATCATGTTGCTCGTACTCTTTGTTGTACCCATATACACATTATGACGGTGCTACGGGTAATTTGTATGATTGTTAACTTTTTTATTTTAGTACTTTTTCATGATTTACTATGGGTAATTTGAATGACTGTTAACTTTTTTTTCTTTTAAGATTTACGTAAAAAATTCCTTTCATTTAAGTATATTAAAATTGAACTTTGACAATGCCTAAAATTAAATTGACATAAATATCATGTTGCTCGTACCTCTTGTTGTACAGCCATATACACATTATGACGGTGCTACGGGTAATTTGTATGATTGTTAACTTTTTTATTTTAGTACTTTTTCATGATTTACTATGGGTAATTTGAATGACTGTTAACTTTTTTTTCTTTTAAGATTTACGTAAAAAATTCCTTTCATTTAAGTATATTAAAATTGAACTTTGACAATGCCTAAAATTCTTTGACCGAACTTCTAAAAGAAACGCTTTTTGGTTGATATTATAAGAAGGTGATGACAAATTATTATGAATTGGTGTCTACTATTTTGAAAGAAAGTATTGAAAAGCATATGGTGATTCACAAAATAGGTGAATCAAAACGAGTTGTGATAGTACAAATAACATGTGATATACTTTCTTTTATCAGTAAAACTTTAGACACCAACATTAAACAAATAGTTATTTTGAGAAACGAGTCGTAAAATTGGCTAAACTTGAAACTTTCATATCAACAAAATGGAAGAAGGAATTTGGACCATGGAAGTATATGTCATTATTCAAAACAAAACAATAATATTTTACATGTACTTTTTATTTTTAAACACGAATGACTTTAAATTTTACACATTTTATGGACTACATGTCTCATGAGGCATCTTCATGTGCTAGATAATCTTTAGTAAATTTGGTTATGTTGAGCTTTACGGCAACGGTTAAAGCTCATTGTGACTTTTCAATAAAGAAAAAAAGAAAGGTCAAAGTGTGAATGCAATTTGTTAAAGATGAGAGAGTTGTTGTTGTGGGGTTTTCAAAACAAGGGTTGGATATTGCAATGGAGTGTTCCTCATTAAACGTACTGGACCCAATATGCATGCATAGTTATTCTTCATTTGTATACGTAATTATTTCAGGAACAAAAAAATCCATGTACGGTTGTATACAGGAAAGACAGATGGAAGTTACCTGATTTTAGTCCCTGGAAATCCCACTGCGATATTTGTACTTGGTCTGTTAGCCATACTTCTATCTCCTTTGGTAAGTATCTCATCGTTTATAGACGGGTGGATTAGGTAACATGTCAAAACGGGTAACGTATGGATTGAATTAGGCAAGGTCGGATTAGAGTGACCCCCACACACTCTTTTCATGTCTACAAGT
Source organism: Chrysanthemum lavandulifolium (assembly GCA_022545495.1). Lineage (NCBI taxonomy): Eukaryota > Viridiplantae > Streptophyta > Magnoliopsida > Asterales > Asteraceae > Chrysanthemum > Chrysanthemum lavandulifolium. The sequence goes on along the minus strand of CM040238.1, from coordinate 37,067,229 downwards.
TCAAACTGTTAAAATTTTACTACTAAACTGTTTTAAATGTACAAATTGTATAGTTATTTAACAAGTTTTATTTTTTAAACACACTTTCGTCGATTTTCAACACAATCAACCCGTTTAAATTTATCGCTAAACTATTTAAATGTACAAATTCGATAGTTATTTAACAAGCATGTTTAATATTGTTTTGGGTATATGTAATCAGTAATATATTACGGATATAATTTAATCGAAACATGTATATATTGAAAGGAGAGGGATTAAGTGGTGTCACGTAAAATCTCACCGTAATGATACACACAATAGAAGTTATTAAAGTTTACAATACAAACAACACAAATTATTAAAAAGTTCGTACGTAGAATAGGAAAAAACATAGTTGGAAACATTTACGAACTTTTATTCAATCATTTGTTATTAGACCCATTTCAAGCTTGTCCTCACTACTAGGACTTTTGTGCATTTACATTGAACCTTTTTGTGTTCTACATTTTATTTCTCTTATGAAATATATATATATATATATATATATATATATATATATATATATATATATATATATATATATATATATATATATTTTTAATTTAAATTGGTAAACAGAGATGGGGATTTCAAAACTTGTGGGAACCCACATCAAAGGAATGAAGAAATGCATTCCTGTGTAATCGCTGCATTGCCAGGAGACTTTTTGACCAGGCGGAAGCATGAAGCATTATAATGAAGAAATGTCCCTGTTTTAGCTTTTATAATGATGGTATCCTTATCGACGGAGAGAGTAAACCCATACAAGCAGACATTGTTATATTAGCTACGGATTTAAAGGATTCAGAAGCTTTAAACCATTTTCAAATCACAAGAGTTTGGTGACTCCATTGCGGTTGCACCAGATTCTAGAGTTGCTCTCTACAGGTGGGCATGACTCATGACCCGATACTGCTCTTTCTTTCATTTTCATATATATTTCACACACTAACTAAATATCGTTTTCAAAAAAAATATATTATCAGAGAATGTATTCAGCCAAGAATACCACAGCTGGCAGTAATTGGATTCTCAGAGAGTTTTTCAAACCTGTTTACATCATAAATAAGATGCAGATGGTTGGTTGAGCTTCTCGATGGAAAATTCAAACTACCGAGCATCAAAGAGATGGAGAAAGATATATCAAATTGGGATGACTACATGAAGAGATCATCTGGTGAATATTATAAGAGGTCATGCCTTACTGCTTTGGATATATGGTACAATGACCAACTCTGCAAAGAAATTGGTTGGAATCCCAGGCGAAAAAACGGGTTCTGGGCTGACCTGTTTCAACCGTATGGTCCTATGGACTACGCCAAACCATAATAGGTCATGCCTTACTGCTTTGAGATCGATTCTGTAATACATGTCTCCTCCTTAGTATACAAAATCATCTATTTACATTAGTTATTTCTGAACGATTCTGTATGGAAAAATATAGTTAATTATGAATGAATTTTATTTTAACTATATTTTTCCGCAAGCTTAACTTTTGTTGCAGGTGCAAGGAAATCGTTGGCAACTTGAGCGAAATAAAATATTTAATGTTTTGCAGAAACTAATCTGCTTGTGTGTATGTTCCGGGGATTTTGGATACAATATTGAGTGAAGCACGATACAAACCCGGGTTGACCCGGCCGGTTCAACCGGTCGGACCGGTACCCGGCCACTAAAACGGGTCAAAAAACCCGGGTTTCTAAAACCGGGTCAACCGGTTAGACCCGCTGGTTTTGAGTGACCCGGTCAACCTGGTCATGAAACCCGCCGGTTTAGTTTTTTCAAATTTTTATGAAACCGGGTTGACCGGTTAGACCCGCGGTCGAACCGTTGACCGGTGATCAAACCGTTGACCCGGACGGAAAAATAAAATAATAAAATGGAAACCGGGTTGACCGGCGGTCGAACCGGTCGAACCGGTGTTCGGTGACTGACGGTCGATTAAAACCCGGTTTTAAAACATTGATTTTAACTACTATATTTTATTTATAATTTGGCTTTGTATTTGCATATTACTTGGTCCTTCTATCAATTCTTTCATTAAGCCATCAAACAATGCCCATTTTCTTACCACACTCTAAACTCTTAAAATGTACTAAAAAATATCAGTATGATTATGATCGTCGTTTTAAACCAATGTTCTTTGGATATCATAAGTCTGCGTAGATGGATAAACTGATCAGACCTTTAGGCTCAAGTCCAATTAGTGTCCAACCTAAAGATTGTTTAATTTGCACGCCCTTTGAATCGAAACAAAGCATCTCATTTTAGCTGTGCTCGACTTCTATAGAATGTAATTATGTTTACTGAAGGACGTCTTTTTAGTAGCAAGTACCCTTATAACAAAAGTTAAGCAATCCCATGCTTAAAACATAGAAGTATAAACTGATCGATGCTTGAGTCGTTCACACACACAAAACACATAGATGTTGATTTTCAAAATATGGTGATTTCATCATCGTGAAATGATAGAGCTTGATCAAAAGGGTTGTCGTAAAAAAGTGTAACAAATACAAATAACTTGTAATATCCTTTCTTTTAGGTAAAACTTTAGACGTCGACGTTAAGCAAATAGTTAACTTGAGAATCGAGTCATAAAAGAATTTGTGCAAACTTGGGATTTCATATCAACCAATGTTCTTTATATTTGTAGTGGTGAGGACAATTCTTTTATTTATTTTTTTGTATGCTATCGGCTTTTTAGTAACACAAATAAGAAAGTTCTATTAATAGTCTAACCTTCGGAAAAGAATTTGCACCATTTCGAAACCGAGCTAAACCCTTTTTGTCACTTTTCTGTTGTTAATTTCACTAATCTGTTACTACCATAATTTTTTCTTAGTTTACTATAGTTTCAGTTTGGACGAACTTACAATTAACTTCATCATTAATATTACTTTTGCTTTTGCCAAAAAAAAAAAAAAAAAAAAAAAAAAAACCCTACAACTTCATCATGAACTTTTCACTATCTCGTAGTCTACACCATCGTAATGTGGTTGGTTCAGACTTTTAAGTAAGAACAGCTTGAGCAAAGTAGGTCTATCTCCAAGTTCATCCTTTTTGTGAACAAGACACTCACTTCGACTCACTATCACAGTATCACTCATCTTTTGTGAATAAGACACTCACTTCGACTCACATTAATTTTTATTTTTTTATTTTTTTTTAATACTTACAAAACACTTGCTACACAAACATCAAGAAGATGACTTGCTCACCTTATTTATGTTAGACTATTAATATTAGGATTAGTATTTGACCCATCTATACTACATAAAATGGAAAAATAGTCAAAGTGAGAAAGTGAAAAAGTGAAATGGTCAAATGAGAGAGAAAGACACATGTAAATACAAATTTAATAATCTTTTATCACAACTCACTCAAAAACACATACAAAATGCTTTCCTCTTCCACACATCTCATCAACCAGCATCCTCACCACCACAAAACCCCTCTACCACCGGACCACTACACAATATCGTTAATTTTCTGCCGCTAGGAACCGCTGACGCCAGGCGCGGGTACTCGCCTAGTTGTATATTAGGCCCGTTATGTATCCTATATAATTTTGATGTACCAAACATTAATATTCATTCAATATACACAAACTTACATGGTATGACCATTAATATTAGTAGTCTAACAATTTACTCTTGAAATGCGTGACTCACGCGTGAGACCATAGCGAGTGCATGGGAGTGGCGAGTGAGTTGATAGTTAAGGTGACTCAAATCTCCTCCTTGCTGACTAGCCTAATAGATCTTAAAGCTTTATACTCCCTATTAAGAGGGACATCAATAGTTTCAATTGGCAAGGACTAAAAGATGGTAAAATAAGCTTTAGCGATGCCAATTTGTGTAGTCGAAAACGCCTCATTTGATGTGAGATTGTGTGATAGCTTAAACTGATTAAAAATGGATACTCATTCTTATTATAGTTTTGTAAACTAAATCAAGCTCATGTACACCACAACTCAAGTAAGAACACACGAAAGATTCTTGATAAAGTTGTTAATATACGGTGATCAAGACACCTTAATTGCCATAATGGTTAAACAATCGAATTATTGAATTTGGTTGTTAAATTTTGAAAGAGAGGTCAAGGAAAATAATTTGTTATGTCTATTTATAATCATTGAGAGTAAAAAATTGGTTTTAGTCCCACATAGATTAATAAAAATAAAGTTTGTTACCTTAAATAGTGAGCTGTATATTTGGTATGCAAATTGACATAAGTATAATGTTACTCTTAGCTTTAAAGGAACATATAAATATATATATATGTTTGCCACAAGTTAAGAATAATTTGTGCAATTGTTAACTTTTTACTATCAAAAAATATTCTTTTGCTTTTACATAAAAAGTTACTTTCAGTTAACTAATTTTCCTATCAAAGTAGGCCTGAAAATAGACAAATTTCCGGTTAACTAAGGGCCTGTTTGGTTTAATTGAATGGGAATGAGACTATCACTCCATGTTTGTTTTGTTTTGTTTTGTGGGCCCGGTAATGAAATGGGTATATCATAGTCATAGATTCATTACACACCAATTTGGTGTTTATGAAATTCATTTTCGTGGGCCATTCTTTTTTCCACTACATAATTCAAATATCTATACATTTTTTCATACCATATTTTATCAACCAAACATAAACATTCGTAATGATACACTTTTTCATACCCATTATCATTCCACCTCATTCCAAATCCGATACCCATTATCATTCCTAGCAACAAACCAAACGGGCCCTAATTTTCCTATCAAAGTATATTAAAAATAGACATAAGTATAATGTTACTCTTAGCTTTAAAGAAACATTAAAAAGTTAGAGGTACCAACGGCATTATTGGCAAGACTCAAATAAAATTTCGATGAATCATGTATTTTAGTTTATTATGTTCTTTTGACAATAAATTTACGGATATCAAAATTTCGCTTAGCTCGTGTCCGATCGGGCTCGAGCCTGTTTGGCCCGCACTGCTCGAGCTTAAGCCCATTTTGTCCGCTGACCTTTCTATGAATATCAGATAATACGCTTTATTATTTGTATTAGTGACATTTAATGTGGTTCCGTTGGCGTTGACGGAGACCCCGAAATAAAATTTTCCGATGAATCATGCACTTTAGTTTATTATGTTCTTTTGATAATAAATTTACTGATTTCAAGAATTTCGCTTAGCTTCGTACGCCGTCGCTCGAGCCCGTTTGATCGTGCAGCTCGGCTCGGCCTCATTTGAACCTGCTGTCTGCTCGGGCTTGAATATTTGTATAATGTTCTTTATTATTTGTATTAGTGACATTTTAATGTAAGACTTATGTTTAAATTGGTTGTACAATATGCTTGATAATTTGTATTTCTTGTGTAAGGTGTTTTAATAACCGCATTAAGGGTGCGTTTGATATCTCTCACGAATGATAATGAGATGTTGTTTGATAAGAGCATGGGTCCTCACCCATGAAAGACTCATTCTTACCTCTAAAGATGATATAAGTATGAATTATATCTATCATTCATTACCATAGCCATGACCCTCATCTTAAACAAACACCTTTAAACACTTTCATAACATGCCTCATTCTCATAATGGATACCAAACGCAACCCTAATTGTATTTATTGACCGCTTAATTAATTAACTACATTAAATATCTTGACTACATTAATAGTGCTTTGTATTTTGTACATTAAACTATAAGAATTATAAGTCTTAAAATTAAGATTGATGAGAAAGATCATTATTAGTGCATTATGTATTGTACAATACGCTTTGTATTTTGTAAGTCTTAATTTTAAAAATATAAGAAGAGAGATTCAATCCTCTATTATAAGTAGTATCGATGTTTGCCAAAAGTTAAGAATAATTTGTGCAATTGTTAACTTTTTACTATCAAAAATATTCTTTTGCTTTTACATAAAAGTTACATCCCACATAGGTCATCGAAAGGTTTTTTTTTTTTTTTTTTTTTTTTTTTTTTTGTAGAGTGTAGATTTGCATAACAAGTTGTTATTAATAACACGATACTCATTCTTGGGAAAAGATTTATTGAGAAGAAAAATTGAAATAAGAAGAATTAGAAGTAATTTGAGCCACAGATTTTAAATAAGGAGGAGAAATTTTTTAAAAAATGATCTATTTCTGTGCAAGATTCAAATGCTTGAACGCGCTTTCTTCTCACCCTACTCATTTTAATTTTTTGATTTTTACTCATTCTTTCTATATCATGATGATGGTAATAACTTTACCTTCACTTACGAAGGACAATTTATATGCTTTATTAACTTTTTAATATTTGCGTCTTTCAATTTTACATTCTAGAAAATATCTCATGTTTATGGTCATTTGGAACATGCAATTTTTTTTTTACTCTTTACTTTTGTTAATACATTTACATAGAAATTACTTGTTAATAGATTCATATAACCAAAATCACAAAGTAGAAAACAACAATTATACAAATAATGGAACAAACTAGCTTTCATTCACAAGCAAATGGGTTTTGTTTCCTTAAATATTCTATGAGTTACATAATCCATGAACGATCTAACAAGTTCTTCATTCATTTGTTCACCGTCTCCTCTATCTAGTACAATGTCACCACTATTTCCACCACTGTCACGTTCAAACCATTACAATCTCCGCCTTCGGTCCACCATGGTCCAACAACTTGAAATATTTTACTCTTTTGAATTCTCCTATATCTATGAGTCCACCTATGCCCAAGTCATATCCACCACGCCAACTTATATCTCGTCGGGGTGACAATGATGGTGAGCCTGCTGTCATGGGATTCACCAACATATTACCTGCATCCGAACTACTTATTTGATTCGCTAGCTATACTTCGTCTTCTTATGTAGGCATTTTGTGGAGTTTAATGTTGTTGATATGTCTGTTACACTTTTTAGTTCTTGTGTGATGATTAAATAATGGGAAAAGGTAAAAAAATGATAAATACCAATATGATAAACATAGACATTTATGTACCAATATGTTAAACCGAAGATCTAATTATGTACGATAATGGGTAATTCTTCACATCTTCATCTCTCAAATCTGCATCGTTAGTCCTTTATAGTAACGGCCGTTAGTAAATAGCTTATAACTTGGTTTTGTTACGTTTTCGTTTGTTTTTTACGTTTTCATCTGATTTTTTACGTTTTCGTTCGTCTTTTTTCGACCCCTTTGTTACGTTTTAAATGCTTTTTACGCTTATGATTTTTTTTTTCGTCCGATTTTTACGCCGTCCTTTTATTACGTTATTCTTCCGATTTTTACGCCGTCGACCCTTTATTACGTTTTCATCCGTTTTTACGTTTTCGCTTTTTACGCCGTCGGGTTTTTACGCTTTGTCCGCTTGTTTACGCTCGTCCGATTTTTAACGCTATATGTTTTTCGTTTCGACCCTTTCTTCGCTCATCCGTTTTTAAGTTTCGCCGCTTTTACGTATTCGCCGCTTTTCGCCGCTTTTTTATGTTTTCATCGCATTTTTTACGCTTTTGTCCGGTTTTAGGTTTCGTCGATTTTACGCCATCCGCTTTTATGTTTTCGCACAATTTTTAGGTTTTTGTCCGCCTTTACGTCCGTCGACCGCTTTTCACGCCGAACCCTTTGTTACGTTTCGTCCGTTTTTACGTTGTCGTTTTTTACGATTCGTCTGCTTTTTTACGTTTTCATCCGCTGCTCGCTTTTACGCTTTTGTTCGCTTTATTTACGTAAAAGTCGACGAAACATAAAAACAAACGTAACAAAGGGGTCGAAACATAAATAAATGATTTAAAACGAAAAACAATGACGATGTAAAATCGGTCGAAACGTTAAAAGGACGAAAACGAGAAAACGGTAGACGACGTAAAAATCGTTGAAAACGTAAAAATGTATAAAACACAAAAAAAAAACGAAAACGTAAAAAGTAAAAACATATGAATACGTGACAAAGGGGTCGAAACGTAACAAGGGGTCGAAACGAAAAACGGACGAAAACGAAAATCGAACGAAAACGTAAAATGGACAAAACGTAAAATCGAATGAAATCGTAAAATCGATAAAACCTAAAAGGGTCGAAACGTAAAAAACAACGAAACGTAAAATCGGATGAAAACGAAAAAAACGGGCGAAAACATAAAAAATCGAACGAAAACATAAAAAATCAGACGAAAACCTAAAAAATAGATGAAAACGTAACAAAGGGGTCGAAAACCTACAAAAATAGACGAAAACGTAACAAAGGGGTCGAAAACATAAAAAAACGGACGAAAACATATCAAAGGGGTCGAAAACGTAAAAAAGTTGACGAAAACGTACAAAAACGAACAAAAACGTAAAAAATCGGCCGAAAACGTAAAAAACAGACGAAAACGTAAAAAAACAGACGAAAACATAAAAAACGGATGAAAACTTTAAAAAACGGACGCAAACGTAATAAAGGGGTCGAAAACGTAAACAAAATAACGAAAACGTAAAAAACATACGAAAACGTAAGAAAACCAAGTTTTAAGTTATTTTCTTACGACCGTTAGTATAATTGATTAACGATGCAGATGTGAGAGATGAAGATGTGAAGAATTACTCATTATTGTAAATAATTTGATATTTGGTTTAGCATATTGATACATAAATGACCTTGTTTATCATATTAGTACATTTGAGAAAGCATGTTTATCATTTTTGACTTTTACCCTTATATATTTTGTAATTGTTCCAAACATTATTACGGTGAGTTTGAGTTATTGAATGATAGATCAGATAAATATTTTGTGATACACTCATTTTAAAGTAATTTATTCGAGTAAGTTGTTTTTTATCATTAACGAGCAGGTTTGCCCGCGCGTTGCTGCTGGGCGGCCGTGTTTATGTTTATTAGAATAATGTTAACGTTTTTTCGAGTAAGCAATGGGGTAATACTCGTATGGGAATATGATGTTCAAAATTTTTCAATTTGAACCCTAACATCAGGTAGCAATGATGCAACCTGGTAACGTTGAGAGCGCAGGAGTTGTTGCAGGGAAATCTGCAAATTACAGTACATGTTTAGCACATGTGAGATTTCAACTTCGTAACTTACATCAACCATTTTATTTTTCATGAAATCTCTAAGAACCACATTGCTAGAGAGGTCGTTAAATCATTGTTGATGTCAAATAGGGTACATATAAACTACAAAGTTTAAAGTTGTCATTCCTAATGGCATAAATACATGCCAAACATTTTGCTATTCATATAGAACAAAATTATATCAGAATGTGAGTTTCTTTATATTATGAATACATGTTTTCAGAGGTTTGTACATCTCGTTTGAGTACCCAAACACACCCATCTCGGTCTCCATTTCGTCCTTCAATCCGACATCCATTTCAGCCCAAAAAATGACCCATTTTAACCCCCATTTCATCCCAATATATAGACTCACTTGTAGAGAGAGACGCTCACACCCATTTCACTCCATTTCATCATAAAATCACCCATGTCAAGATTCATCGTAGCATCCATATCAAGACCCAAACACACCCATCTCAACCCAAATTTTGAGCGTGACTTATTTTAGCCTCGCAAACGCAACCATGTCAGTCCCCATTTCATCACCCAATCTTAAGAATGTACTGCAAAACAAATACACAAAGTATTAAACAGTTTCTAGCTGAAACACGACAATTTAGTATGTGCTGAAGTGCGTTGGGCTAGGTTGGAAATACACGGACCATTTTTTCAATCCGAGTTTAAAAGAATAGTATAATTTACTAAAAAAGTGATATTAGTCTAATGATATCGAAACTAAAGTGAAGTATTGCAAGTAGATTGACTGCCTAGTATTGTACCACAATCTCCGTAGAAATCTGTAGTTGTTTACCTATATGGTTGAGCAGCCTCACTGAACAACTATATATGTACATCCCCACCATTCCATATTTCTGTTGTCACAGTCCCTTTGCTACATCCAAACCCGCACTGCTCAAGCGCTTCATCCGCAGGAACAATCCAATTGAATTCTTAACTATAATATATAAAATTTACCGCTATCCAATTGAATTCTTAATCGAATTAGCATCAAGTCAAGCGAAATTGAAGGTTACTTTCGTGCACAAAAGTACGACGATATATGTAACCATCTTGACAAATGCAAAGAATATAAATTGAAATATTGAAAGAAAAAAAAAAAAAACTTGTGAATATCTCATGCGTAATGCGCTTCTTGTAGACATGGTTATGCACATTTGTGTTTTACAAAATTGTAAACAAATACTAACCTATCGCAGCCATCAATCATTAGTAAACTACTAATAATGACAGTTACAAATAAACCATAATATATTGAATACATACATGTTGCAAGCTCGGGTTATTAACATGTTTTTGAACATTGTGGCAAACATAACAACCTCAAGATTGCATTTACGTGAATTACCGCCGCTCACCGCAATGCCATCGGTTATCTTTAAAGGTTGTTTGGCCACTGGGTAATTATAAGGATTAGCTCTAGCACAAACTGTACATACATATTTTTTGTACTCATGCAGCTTTTGTAGCTATATTTAGTACATTGACTATTTATAAAGTCAAAGAATGATAATGAAAAAACACAACTTCATTAAAAGAAGCAGAAAAATAAATTCTAGCAATTGCATAAACCAATTTTTAGTAAGAAGAAATTATGTTTTGAGCTGTTAATGTTTCTAGTCCACCCAAACCGTCTCTCTATCTTACGTTTGATTACCTACCATACTGATAAAAAAGACAAATCACAGCATTCTTATTTGGCCAAAACATGCATGAAAAAGAAAAAGAAAAAAAGGAAATCATGGCATACTTGCAGTTCATGAGAACGTGTACATAGTTAGCGCTTATTTTTTAAGAAAATAATCATTTCTTTCCTTAACTGATAGTTTAGAACTTTGCATTTCTATTCCTGAGTTACTTATACTGTTTCTTCAAATGCACTTACCAAGAGCCTAGGATGAAGTCAACCATAAGTTCATATGTAAAACCTGAAGACAACATCAACATATATATAACTCCAATAAAATATGTACTAATGTAGAGTGTTGCATCCAAGAAAAACAAACACCACAAATGGATCAAGGACATATTTACACAATCAATAAGCAAAAAGAAAAGATTGCTAGTCGAATATAAAACCTTAAACCTGTGACAATATCGACTATGTGTCTTCTTTCAATGTCTTCCCATGCCTCCAATATTTTCATCTACGCAAACAGGGGATCGTGGATTAGAATCTACTTAAAAAGAGGCTATAAATTGCAACATACATACTAAAAATTATGTTGCATCAGTTACGTAAAAAAATACTCACTTGAGAATGCAGGATTAAGTTGAGCATCATTTCTAATTTCTCCTGCATTCTCAAATTTCAACTTAATCCTGTAATTTCTCCTGAGCCTTAATCAACTTTTCTATGAAAATGAAAATCTATAAGTTATCAATTCAATTATTTCTGCGCGAGAACCTTGAGGACAACTGCTGTTTTGCATCTACCGATGGTACCATCAATATTCAACTCAGTTTCATATAATATTAACCACCTACTTTTTACTTTGTTGAAAAAAATACTGTTATGCAAACCGTGATCCATTTTTACATGATAATTAACACTCACCTATTGTTGTTGTTTGCAAATCTTGCTGTAAGACACCATCAAAACCACTAAAGGTGGTGGAGTGAGCTTTGTTGTTGTTCCCCACCGTTACTGACACCAAGGCCCATGATTTCTGTTATTCATAAGCCCAATAACGTATTAGCCATTTTAAAGAGTCTTTGGAATTGCCTATGGAAGTGCCTGTGTGCTTTAAGCAGTTTTGAATGTGATGTAGTTATTTTAGTGTAAATAAGCACTAAAATAAAAACAGTTGTTGCTTGCTTATTATTTTGTTTTCTACGTTGAACTGGTTTAAAATAAGCAAGCCTAAATATCTGTACGCTAATTTTTTATCATCACCAATTTCGGCTGTTCATCCATACTATAATAGAAACTTTTTTTTTCAACTTATTCAAAATCTAAAAGTAGACTTCTTGAATTGGTCTATGTAATAAGAATACGATTAAGATGACAAAATAAGCAAATAAACACTCAAAAATCCTTTGACGATAAACAAAACCCATTTTAGCCGAACCCGCTTTGACCCGTTATTCAAATTTCGCCTATTTATCCACCTCTAGTAATAACCAACCACGCTTTGAGACGAGCAATGATTAGAATTACATACCGCTATGAAAGATTTTCCATAGAATGTCCTCGCACTTTTAACGTGTTATGTCTCAACGACCTCTTTACCAATCCGGTTTAATGCTACAACAGGTACCTGCAGCCCAAATAGCCCTTGAATGTTAACACGACACTCCTTAAAAAAACAGTTTTACAACAGCCCTAAAATACCACTAAATCCACCCAAACACCGCTTAAAACTACCTTTTTTAGTATGTGAAAACACAGTCTATAACGACATGAAGACCCTTTTAAAATCGCAAATTTGCAAAGAAAGTTAGACACATATTAAAGTTCGCTTTCTTTGAAAATGCAAATTATGCACATACAAAGACGATCATTATAAGATCACCAACAAATATACATTTGTTACTCTTTTATGTCATGAAAAATCAATCCTCTAATAGTCAATTCTCATATAACTTGGAACTATTGACTTAAAGATGTAAAATATCACACTACGTTAGCTAAAATAAGTAGGTTGTATTATATACCTGAGTCAAGAGAGCATCATCAGTTGAGAGTTTGAGGTCATCATTGGTGCTACCATTTCCAGTAAGCAAACTCATCTGAATAAATAGTCACTTATCAAAATGAAATTAATACATTTTAAAAACAACTTGTGTAGGCGATTGAAAAGAGCATACTATACCGTTGATTTCACATAGTCGATTCACATGATTCACGAAGTAATGCCATGAGATTCAAATATATATATAAGTAATAATTGTTAAATGAGTAAGCCAAAAAGAATACAATTCAGAAGAAACATGTACATACCTCTACCGTCCAAGCATTAAGATCACACATCATGCAACACACTCGCTCAACCCGTAATAAAATCGGTCCTTTTATAGCTAGTAATAAAAATCAACTTTTATACACATTTTGCGTAAACTGCTCAATTGTAACTGAAAGTGAACCCACCTAGTGAACACACCTCGCGAACACGCTCTCTGAATGTAATTCTTGAACAAACCTAATGAACCAACACATTCAATCGAGTCACCAAGTGACCCACTTAACAAACTCCACACTCGCTGAACAGACAACTGAACATGTCCCGTGAACACACACACCGAACCGAGACACTCAAATAACACACTTAACATACTCCACACCTACCGAATAGACACCACGGAGTTGCACCATCTGAACATGCCCCGTGAACACACCCCGAGTTGCACCTCCGAACACTTCATATGAGGCTCGAATCAGAATCGAAAATGGTCAAAAGATCGAATTCGCCATGGTCGCAAATAATCGCGTTTGCACAATAGCAAGTATGCTATCACGCCATCCCAGAATTGCCCCGCCAAGTTGCGGTTGAAACTTCAGATGACCAAGATTATTTCATTCGAGAACAACAGTTGATCATCATAGCCCATTACTATAGTGGAAAGAAACGGTCGAGTTGCACCCTCTCGAACACGCCCTATGAACAAACGCACCGAACCAATGTAAGGTGTCATCAACTCACGCACCGAACCAACGATATATATATATAGTCCGTTAAAAAATTAAAACCACAAAACCAATACAATAGATCATTAGGCTCGAATTGAAACTAGAAAATGGTCAAAGGATCGAAATTCCGCCGGTGGTCGCAAATAATCGCGATTGCACAATAGAAAGTATGCTATCACGCCATCCGTTAATTGCCCCACCAAGTTACGGTTCAAACTTCCTTAGAATATCATTTCATTTGGAGAACAATAGCTGATCATCATAGCCCATTACTATAGTGGAATGAAACAGTGCAAAAAAAAGGCGCAGGAAAAAGAGGAGGGATATGCCAACACAGGACAATTTTATGTTAGTAACCATCAATTCACTTCTCACCCAAACAGTAAGAAAAACGGCAACCATTAATTTACTTGCTACCAAACAATAGCTTGAATTACCGTTTGTTCTACATCCATCTTCCATACTATTGGTGCCACATTTCGATATTGGTGAAAATGAATCCTCCATGGTGTCATAATCATCATCGATGAACCCCATCTTCAATAGTCACTCGGTCTTTGACCACATGAGTAATTACTCGACTGTGACTCGCTTAATAGTTACTTGGCATGTAACCCTCGAGTAATCACTCGGTCCAGAACCCCGAGTAATCGCTGGCCTATAATTAGTCGAGTAATCACTCGGTCTATAACTCGCAGAGTAGTCACTCACCTATAATTTGAGTAATCACTCGGTCATGACCGCAGGACTAAAAGCCATCCGGTCTATGACTCGAGGAACAATACTTGGTTTTGACCAAACATGGCTCGGTCACATACATTGTATCGCTGGTCAAGACGTGGTTCGCTTTCATTTCTTGGTACTTGAAAAGACCGGTCATTTCTTGGTGTATACTAACCGCTTATCTCGCAAAAAATTAAGTAAGTAATAAATTACTTATCCGTTAATCTACTATAAAATAAGAAGATAAGCACTTGAATATCAATCACAAATACCCTCTAAACATCACATAATTAATACAATTGGTTCCAAAATGATTATACATCGAAACTCATATAATCCAGAGTTATGTCAACAATCGGAGCAGATTGTTTAAGCATATCCAAACACTATTTCCCAAAGCACCTTATTTTCAAACAACTTATAACTACTTATCTTTAAAAGAAGCATAATCGAAAAAATAAGCAATTCCAAACCACCACCCCCTTATTAATATTAATCCATTATCTTTTCTCGTTAAACCCGCTTTAATTATTTCACCCATCGAATTCACACAAAGTAAATATAAATCAATAAAGTCATGCATATCTTGTGTTCAAAATTTGTACAAATTTATAAGATTATCATATCCAATATCAATAAATTTCAATTGAATAAACTAATTCTATAATCCCTAATTTGAATCAATAAGTGTACAATTAGGTGTAATTGTTAAATTGATGTCGCCGCCATGATGAATTGATTGATGATAATCTCGAACTTCATTCATAATAATGGGTTACAAAAATCTCGAACTTCATCCATGGTTTTGTAACGCTGGTCGGGAGATGAGGTTGATGTTGGCGAGTGGCGCTTTCTTGTGGGTGAAAGAGTTAATGTTTGGACCTTGCTTTTGTTTGGCTGATTTGTTGAAACTATGGAGGTCTCGGAAGATCTGGAAAGATCTGTGAGGAAGATATTTTTCCCCCCTATAAACAACTAAACAATGATATACAGGAGTATTAGGAAGTCATTACACGAAACTGAGTGTGAATAGGAAAACTACCAACACACTTCAACCAATGGAAGCATGCCATTTGGTCCACCAAGGTACTGTTTTAATGTACTGTACAACTTTAATTAGAAAGACAGCCAATCACATGTTATATTAAAAAAAAACGGACCCCTTAAAAATTCCACTTTGCCTCGTTCAACAACTCCTAATAGTATATATATATAATATATAATATATATCTCACCTTTGCACAAACAAAAAGAAAAAAAGAAAGTAATTCATTCGAGTAAGGTGCATATTTCATCTTATCAGTATTTCAATGGAATGTTTTTTTAACATAAAACTAAAATTTCGATCACATGAGCAAAGGACAATTATGTAACTTCGATAGTTAACTGTAGTAATTTTTTACCTATATATCGAATTAGTATATGCCATTATTGAAAACTGATGACGTATAGTCTATATCCGGGTCACGGACCCGCCCAAAACCTTACCGATAAGCCCAAGACGAGTTGGGCTACGCCGATAAGCGCTTAGGCCCATGAAGGCCCAAATACGAATCTATTTACTAATAGATATCGGATATCTCTTAATCAAGGAGATAATCATTCCCAACCGACTTAGGCGGATACGCAAGGTTGAGGAACACGGAACCAACAAGGACTCGTGTGTATATAAAGGAAATCACATCCTCGTTAAAGGTACGATCTCCAAACCCTAACTCACCTTTAACCCTAAATCGACACTTACTCTCACGCGGAGGATAATCGTGGGAGACAATCCCACGATAAGCCTAACGGTGTTTTACGTCTTTAGTCGCGCAGTCTTAAGCAACAATCATTAATGGTACGAGAACCGAGTTCGAACAAGGAACGCCCAACTTTTGTATCAACAAGTGGCGCCATCCGTGGGACCATTCACTAAGAACTAAGACTAGAATGACGAAGCATGGAAATCAACGATCGCAAACAGACATCTACCGGAAAGAAGATGCACAATGATCAACTCCTAAGGCACTTACGGGACAACCAAGGTCTTGCTAAAATCGTGGATCGTGCCAAGACTCGGCCTTCCTCCGTGGAACCGCCGGGGACAACCCAGCAACCACCACCACCACCAAGCTAGAGATCCACCAGCACTCCTTTTACTCCACTTCAATCGGTGCTAGAAGCTAACTTCATAAAAGCACCCGACGACGATAAGAACAAGGGCATATTGATGGAAACATATACCCCGTTTCTGAGGGTCGACTGCGAATTAGAGCCAAGTAGTTTTGTCTCTCAAAACTACGAAGCCTTAGCTACTCTCATGCAAGAGGAAGCAAAGAAAAGGTCAGGTCGGAGTCTGCATGCTCGACTCGACTTTGGCCCGGAGTTTGAGACATCCCCACCGCCGCCGTAAGGAGAAGCGCGGAGGATAGTCGCCGACCCCCAGTTGTTCAACAGAATCGGAAGGAGAGTCGAGGAAGATGATACATCTGACTCACAGCATGTGGAAGAAAGTGAGGAGGATGAAAGGCGCACCAATGTCCACGCCAGACTTGGTAGTCGCAGAGTCCAGGATAGACTTGGGCGACGATACTCCCCAAGTAAAAGTCCTTCAAGCACAAATTAAGACGGCGCAAGCGGTATGGCGAGGAAGATTCATCCTCCGATAATTCCTGACAATGAGGATAGCGAGACCGGACACCGAAGTCCGTATGAAATACCGTAACCAAGAGGAGGAAGACATGTCTCCCCGTGGCGTCGTCGGGCGTGGATGCGTTCACTAGACGACCGCTGATTTCTCGAGAAAACAAGAAGAGGCGCATGCCCGCTAATGTCAAAACCTATGATGGAACAGGTGACCGACGATCACCTAAAAATTTCAATCACCGCAACTATTGAGAATCGCCACAAGCGGTGTGGTGCCACAGTTTAATTCCACACTAGTGGAAGCGCCAGGAATCGTTCAACAAGCTTCCACGCAAGCATCAATGGTTTTGAAGACCGAGAAAGGCGTTCGCCTAAACTTTACTCAATGGAAAAGTGTGTGAAAACCCCATTGAACTCGCTAGGTCAAACAACGCCAGGGAATCCACGAGCGCTTTTATGGAGCGCTTCAGGACGAATGTATGCAAGTTAAAGCATGGCACAAGTACTCAAAATCTCGTGGTTTATGAATGGGATCAGCAATCCGAACTTATCCGATGACGATAGTCTATATCCGGGTCACGGACCGACTAAAGTCCAATATTAACTTGGCCCTGCGAACCGGGCCCAAGCAGCCGACTAGACGTTTGGGCTCATGAAGGCCCAAACCGAATCTATCGATGGAATAGATATCCGATATCTTCTAAATAGAAGATAATCATTCTAACCGACTAAGGGGGATACGCGAAGGTTGAGGAACACGGAATCAACAAGGATTCCGTGCGTATATAAAGGAATCACATCCTCGCTTAAGGTACGATCTCAAACCCTAATACTCCTTAAACCCTAAACCGATTACTTACTCACGCGGATGATAATCGTGGAGACAATCCCACGGTAAGCCTAACGGTGTCTTTTGTCTCTTAGTGCGCAGTCTCAAGCAACCATTCTCAATTGGTACGAGCCGGAGCTTCAAACAAGGAACGCCCAACTTTGTAGCAACAAGTGGCGCCATCCGTGGGACCCTACACTAAGAACCAAAGACTAGAATGACGAAGCATGGAAATCGCCGATCGCAATCGGACCTTATGGGAAAGAAGTCGCAAGCGGACTAACTCCTAAGCACTGGGACAACCAGTAATGCTAAAAATAAAGGATCGTGCCAAGACTTGATCTTCCTCCGGTGGAACCGCGCCGGGAACAACCCAAGCCACTACAACCACCACGAGTGGAGTAGACCCATCACAAGACCGCCCTGCTACTCCCTTTCAATCGGTGCTAGAAACCGACCGACAAGGGTACCGATGCACCGACCGAAATAAGGGTGTAGTAATAGAAACAAACACACTCGCTCTTGAGGGTCGCACTGTAGCCGGCACTGTAAGATTTCGTATCCCAAAACTACGAAACATTAACCGCCTCATGCAAGAGGAAGAAAGAAGAGATCGGTCGAACTTGAAAGCTCGACTCAATTTCGATCTCGAATAGAGACTTCCCACCGCTACCGAAAGAGAAGCGCGGGAGAGACAAACACGACCCCAAAGATTCAATGTAATCGGAGGAGAATCGAGGATGATGAGACATCTCACCGCATCATCCGAGCGAGAGTGATGAAGATGAAAAGCGCATCAATGCCCACACCGCACTCAGGTAGCCGCAGAATCCAAGATGCACTAGACGACGCTATTCCCCAGTGAAAGTCCCCGAGTACAAACTCGGAGGACGACGCAAGCGCCGAAAGAGGAAAATTGTCCTCGAAAATTCCTGACAACGAGGATGGCGAACCGACACCGGAAGTCCAAAATGATATAATGACCGGAGGATGAAGATATATCCTCCCTTGGCGCCGTCATAAGGTGGATGCGTTTACTCGGCGCATCGCTGACTTCTCGTAAAGCAAAAGAAGGCGATGCCCGCCAACGTAAAGACCTATGATGGAACAGCGACCGATGATCACCTCAAAATTTTGAATCAAGCAAATGACAATTGAAAATTGGCCACACCGTGGTGCCACATGTTCAACTCCACACCAGTGGGAAACGCGCGAACTCGGTTCAAAGAAGCTTCCACGCAAGCATCAATGGCTTTGAGGAATTGAGAAAGGCGTCGCCTAAACTTTACTCGAGAGGAAGAAGTGCACTAAAATCTCGCCGAGCTCGCCAGGTAAAGCGGCGCCAAGGAGAATCTACAAGCGCATTCATGGAATGCTTCAAAGATGAATGCATGCAAGTTAAGGCATGTCCCGGTGTTGAAGATCTCGGTTTCATGAACGGGATTAATAATCCGTAACTCATCAAAAGGTTGAACGACAAGATTCCTCGAAACCTTTGATGAACTCATGAAACGCCTCAATCCTTCGTCTGTGGAGAAGCCGTCGCGGATAGCAAAGGAACCACTCGAACTACCGGTCACAGGAACAACTCGGGAGACAATCCAATGACCGAGTAGTAACCGTAATAGAGCTATCGCAATGTGGGAGCGGAGGATAATGATAGATACACCCCGCTGATCAAGACCCCAAAGGAAATACTCGCAACAGAAGGTGCGAATTTTCCAAGACCGCCGCAGATGCGCACCCCAGAGGATCGACGTACTGGAAATGGATACTGTGATTACCACGCACAAAAAGGCCATACCACTAACGAATGTGTCCAACTACGCCAACTCATCGACAAGATGGTCAAATAGGGTAGATTGGACCACTTGGTCAAAAACATTAAAGAGGGAAAGGACAAACAGAAGAGTGGCAATAAGAAAGAGACTCCTAAAGACAAGGCCGACACCATTTACATGATACAATCATGGCAATGGATCACAAGGCGTAAGGTCACCAGATTTTTCACGTGGACAGAGATCTCTTTCCCCACCTTAACCGCGACAACGCAGTGGTGGAACTACTCACTATAGAGATAAGCGCTGGGGTCATGACATCCACCGCATGTATGTTGATGGTGGCGCTCGCGGACATCATGTATGAGCATCGTTTGACGATCGCGTCCCGAAATACGCAGCCGCTTAATCCCGGCCGAACGGCGTTGGTGGTTTTTACAGTGAGAAGATATGGCCTATGGGCAAATACGACACTGTTAGCATTGGAAACGAAGAACACCCGCAACGACCGGATGGAATTCATGGTGATTAAATCTCCTCGCCATACAATGGCATTATTGGGAGACCGGAATATCGACTATCGCGGCAATTGTTATCAACAACAGCATGGGATGCTTAAATTCCAAAGGAAGGTGGTATTGTTACTCTTTACAACGCCACTGCACCACATAGAGAATGCAACACGATTGCATGCGAGACGGACCAACTCCAAAGACAAAGAGACAACCGAAATTCCAAATCGAAAGTAGCACCACCCCGAATACCCTAACAGAAATATCCATCTGAGGTTCATTGTCGGACAACCAGCAACTGATGTGCACTCTGCAGTAAGAATTTGGATATTTTGCATGGGAGCCTAAACACATGACAGAGTACCGCTTCTATCACAGAAAGCATAAACCGAGAACTGGCAAGGATACTCACCCATACGCCTGAAGAAGCGCGCCAAGCCCCTGAGCGCCGCAAGCAATCTTGGCGGTACACAACCGGTAGAGGCATGAATCATGCGGGAAGTTTACTACCATGACCGGCTTTCCAATCCAAATATGGTAAAGAAGAGCGACGGCAATGCAATGTGTGTAGACTTTACCGACCTTAACAAAGCATGTCCACAAGATCGCTATCCTTTACCCGAGATAGATCGAAAAATAGAGTCTCATGCGGATATCCATTAAAGTGCTTCCTCAACGCACAAGGGATATCATCAAATCCAAATGGCTATGGAGGACGAAGAAAAACGGCTTTTCACACAAGCCAAGCGTCTCATGCTACACAAAATGCCCTTTGGCTTAAAAATGCGGCGCCACCTACCGAGGTTGGTAGATAATGCTTTCAATAAACAAAGGGGCGCAATCTAGAGGTCTATGTTGATGACCGTTATAAAGAGCCATATCAAGATGAGTGAGTGCGTGACATTGAGGAAACGCTCAAAATTCTACGAGATCAATATGAAGCTAAATCCCAAAGTGTACCTTCTGAGCCATCAAGGCATGTTCCTTGGATACCGATAGAACCCAATGGTATAAAACCGTGTCCGTAAAAACAAAGCGGTCATCGAACTTCCTTCACCGCAAGACGTTGAAGGAAGTCCAATCTCAACGGAAAGTTGGCGGCTTAAACAAAGTTCTTTTCCAATCGCTAAAAATCACTACCTCTTTTCAAAACACTCAAGAAGTGTATCAGAGCGGTGATTTCGGATGGACTACTGAGGCGAAGAGGCCTTCACTCGGCTTAAACAACATCCGCAACGCCCCAACACTTGTCGCACCCCACTGTGGAAGAGCGATCATGTATTTATCTCGCAAGCGAAGGCGCGATCAATGCAGTGCTACTAATAGATAGAGACTCAGTACAAACCCCTATCTACTTCGTAAGTAAGGCACTCAAGAAGATGGAGATGAACTATAGCGCCATGGAAAAATTAGTTCTGGCATTAGTATTCGCTGCTAAACGGCTACGCAGGTACTTCCAAGCACACCCAATAGCAGTGATCACGGACCAACCGATTAAGCAGATCATCTCCAAACCTGACGCATCAGGCAGACTGCAAAAGTGGAGTGTATTGCTAGGTGAGCACAAGATCTCTTCTGCACCACGCATCGCAATCAAAGCGACGATTCTCGCGACTTCATCATTGAAAAGCCGACACCGACAAGGTACCCACACCAAGTAAGCCCGAACCGCAAGATCCATGGATCTTGTTTACGGATGGATCCTCATGCATCGATGGCTCAGGAGCAGCCTCATTCTCACAAATGACAAACAATGAGGCAGAGTATCGAAGCCCCACTACCGGACTACGATTGCAACGAATGGGTGTACGTAACCTGAGGAAAATGTGGATTCCCGACTAGTGGCCAACCACGTGTTGGGTGAATATGTGGCCAAAGAAGATAATATGATCCAAGACCTGACAAAACCAAGAACCGATAAAAGCTTTGACAGTTCACTATCAAGCAAGTTCCTAGAGGGAAACCGCATGGATGCACTAAGCAAGATTGTTTCGACAAGCTTTGACACCTATCAAAGCAAGTGTGGTGGAAACACTAAAAATAAGTCAATTGTGGAGATGGAAATCTCCACGGTAATAGAGGAGGAAGGTACTACATGGATGACACCGATAACGGATTTCCTAAGCAAGGGAGCGCTACCCCAAGAGCGAAGGAAGTCGCAGGATAAGGCGCAACAGCAAAGATTCGAGTCGAGACAACATATTGTACCGACGCCCTTCCCGCAACCATGGCTTCGCAAGTCGCCCCTTACAAGCAAATTACGTGTCTGCGAAATCCATGAAGGTTCATGCAAGATGCACTCAGGACCACGGTCCGCTGTGGCACGCGCCATGAGATCAGGATACTACTGGCCGACCATGCACCGTGACGCGCGGGACTTGATAAAGAAGTGCAACGATTGCCAAGTTCATAGACCCATCCCGCGCCAACCACAACACGAGCTAACACCAATAACATCACCATGGCCATTCTACAAGTGGGGTATTGACATCGCAGGCCCTTTTCCTATCGCAGCGGGCGGACTAAAATTTCTCATAGTCGCCATAGACTACTTCACCAAGTGGATCGGGCGAAAGATGGTAACAATCACGGCAACCGTGTGAAACGCTCAGATGGAAAACATTGTATGCCGCCTTGTCTCCCGGGAAATCATCTCGGACAACGGAAACAATTTGATAACCCTTTCGTGGATGGTGCGAGAAGCTTAACATTACACAACACTTCACGCCGCTTAAACATCCACAAACCAACGACCTGGTGGAACGAAAGCGAATCGAAGCTTAGGCGAAGGAATTAAGGCACGCCTAGAAAAGCACAAAGGACGATGGGTGAAGAGCTATCACATGTCTTGTGGGCGCACCGCACCTCCATCAAGACCAAGACGGGCGACACTCCTTCTCTTAGTCTATGGGACGTGCCGCCATACCACCGAGATCGGCATGCCAACTATCTCGCACTCATCAAATCAATGTGGCAACCAATGATGACGAGACGACGACTTAGATCTGCGCTAGAAGAAAGGCGAACGCAGCTATAATGGGAAGCAAAATCAAAGTCAAGGATGAAAGGATACTATGATGCTAAAGTGCGCAATGTTTCATTCCGAACAGGTGATTTTGTCTACCGCGCTAATGACGCGAGCCACGCAGAAAACACAGGTAAGCTTGGACCAAAGTGGGAAGGACCCTATAAGGTTACCGAAGTAATAGGAACATGCGCGTACAAGCTCAGAGGCTTGGATGGTCGTGAACTGCCACGCACATGGAACATCTGCAACCTCAAGAGGTGCTATCTATAGGAATGGCTATGGCTTAGCGCACAGATGCTCTCGCACTTTCGATTGCCCAATAAACATCTATGCATTTACTCTTTCTTTACTTAGAATAATTGTCTTATTTACTTATTATAAAACTTGCAAGTATCAATAAACGTCATGTTTCTAGCTAACTCCGCGACATATTCCAACTTGTTATTTCCATATAATCTATGTCTTAATAACTTTTTATTTCTTGCCCACGATGGCGTGCATGCACCATAATACACCCATGATGGTAAAAGGATAAGTTAACCTACTAAACAACTTGTTGTGTAAAACCCTAAAAATCTAAAGCGTGTAAAAATACCATTTTACCCCTCAAGTCAAATATTTATAAAATACGTAAAATATGTCAATGCTCATTATATGGAAAATTCAAATCTAACTTATAAGTAATTGTAAAACCTAATGCACAAGATTATTAGAAATCAAAACACTTATATTTCATGAACCAAAAATTTCCTAAGGTACAAAATACATTGTAGCTTGATTCAAGCCCAAAAGCTTGGTTTGGCCCATTGTTTTCTCCCTTGGACTCGGCAAACCGAACATCATAAGGCCCTCCCCTTCCTTTTATTTTATCTACGTTTCATACAATTCAAAGCACTCACCAAAACCCTAAAACAAATGTGACGGCAAACTATCCTTGTTCCCTCCTCCATTCGATCTCAACAGCAAACAAGGGAGATTCGGAAGATGTTGCAAGGAGGTCATGGATTCCTGGTTCGAAGGCTACTAGTCGTGGGTGGCTGATGGTGCAAGAACTTGGGTCGTGATGTGGTGATCGCGAGTCCGTGAATTCGAAGAAGGAGACTGCCTTGTGTTGCTGGTCGTAGGTGTTTTAGGACTAAGGAGGCTGCGGTGGTTTGGCTTGTCGTGGGTTTGGGTTCCCTTGGGACGTGTCTCTTTCACTCGTACACGCTACAAGGTAACCTGTAATATCGTAAACTCGTCTCACTTCCTTCTCATTGTTTTGTTAATTTCGCTCGTGTGCTTTAGCCCATATGAATACTTGAATCATGGTCACATAAAATGATAAAGAAGGACCCATTTATACGACCTGTTCACATCTCCTTTGAATCTATTTTGGATTCCCTTTGATTTCATGCGCACGTTTATAAAAACTTCTCATAAAATCGGTACAAGAGCTGCATGTAGTCATACACGTGAAGTATCAAGTGAATTATCTCTTTTCTATAACATGTGTGGACCTCTTTGGGAATGCATGCTCTTGCATGATAATAAGGCTTATGATACGCATGAAACATACCTTGTGTCACATAATATATCATTTTTATGGCCTTAAAATCAAACCATGTAAACGAATCTATTTTGACTTATACTATTTGCGACATATAAATATGTCATCTTAAGGATTTCGAGTAAAACAAGGTAATAAGAAAACATGCAATCTGAAATTATTGGGTCGACAAGAGAAAATGGTTAAGTGTTTGTGGGTGTCGAATGGGCTGTGAGTCGGGAAAACAACGTGTAATAAGTTGGGATTTGCATGAGTTGCGTATGTATTTGAAACAAGGAAAGGAAGTTTATTTCATACGACTTAGGTTAAAGTAATGAGTTTTAAAGGAAGTAACATGTCAATTAAATGCGTATTAATATGATATTACAAGATTGGGAAAACCCTTGAACATTAATGGGAGACGATTAGGGTTAAGAAGCTTGGTGTGCTAATTCGTTATTTCATGTAAAAATTGTAAGTTTGAGGTCATTAATAACCGTTCATTTAATGTATAACTAGTTAGTATTAAGTGTGTTGTAAACATGCGTGAGTTATGATTTTATGCAAGGAGTTAAATATCATGAATTAAAGTATTTTCATGCATGGTCTCATTAAGGTGGTGTTCGAACAATGTTACGTGTGAGTCTTGGTTAATCATGTAAGTTATGAAGGCTTGTGTAAACTATTTTGAAAGAGAGTCCCAAAATCCGTTCTTGACATTTATAAACCCTATACTTTGAAAGATGATCATATAAGCTCTCAAATAAGATATTTATCATATTAAACCCTTAAATTTACCATTTATCATTTGTAACATAAAAGTTTGGCTAATTAATGATTAAGACTCTAAAATCTCGTAATTCTGTCCGTCACTAAGAATAAGAATATACTTACAACCCTAAGAATGTTAATGCGATGAATCCGTTATAACTTAATGATGCTAACAAGTATTAAATAAATCATAATACGTGTAGATTCGCCAAGGAGACGCGACGTTATATCTTCGTGATTCACTCATTCGCTTGCTTTTCTCTCATTTGCGTTAAGGTACGTATATTCTCGACCTTTTCAAAGAAAGGTTCCTTATAACGTTTTCTTTTTGTTAGCTTTTATATTAGGGTTTCCTAAGCCTTTGCTATGAACCCTTTTCTGATTGTTTGATCTGTTGCTTATCTGAACTTCTATTTTATTGAACCATGCAATATCTGATTTGAACTTTATGTTAGGAAGACTTTGATATGCACATTTGTTGAACCTTGTTATATTTGATTATGAATTTCTGCTTAGGGGCACTAAATGTTGAATTTCTGATTATGGAAGTGTGATATGTGATTATGATATAAACTTCTGACCTCTGAATATTCGAATATGAACCTTATGATATGAATTATCTGATATGTTATCTGTGACCTTTGTGTTTGATTATGATCTGTGTCATATCTGAAATTTTGTTTGACCTAAGTTAGTTTGACACCCGAGCCACTATTTCACTAGTCATGGGGGTTCCATGTCCGTGTCAGTGATGCACCTCGACATGACTCTAGGGCGAGAGAGTGATGTTCGCCACGCCCTTTCCGTTATCATCTGCTTATTGATAGTATGGCCACTATCCGTCTCTGGGGCGTATGGATGCATCCTAGATCTGATCTGTTATCCGATATGATTTGTCTGGTGAATGATGTCGTGTGCAATACGCGTCTTCACAAAATTCTGGGAGCTAGCTACTCCAAATTATTTTCTGAGATTATTTCTGTATAAGTATGATGTTTCTGATATGATATGTTCTGGGCTCGAGGTAGTTAACTAAACCCTTATCTGTTATGTCTGTGTTAAGTATTCTGTTATGATTCGGTATTTTCGAGTGTTTATATTATGTATTAGGTTTATGATATGTTAGTGAATGTGCTCATGACGTACATGTTTAAGTGATTACTAGTTGCCATGCTAGGATAGGATTAATATGTTTAAACATGATTCGTATATCTGATATTATGTTAGTTTATCATTATGTGAAAGCGTTGATCTACGAGATGAATGTGCTAGTGTACAATTGAGTGTTTTGAAAGTTTAGTATGTATGATGGTTCAGTTAATTTTATAAACCTTGCCTATCGGTTAGTTATCTGTCTGCATATGTGACCTGCCATGTTAAAACTCTGCTGAGGTTAAGATTCGATCTGAGAACTGGTTTAGCTTATGATATATGTTCTGGTAATTGCTAATGGCTATGTTATGTCTTTGTCTATTTAGTTATAGTATGTCTACTGTGTTTTCTATCTGTATGTGAGACTGCCATGATTTGACTGCTATTTCCGCTGCTGCAATATTGAACTAAGTGTGTTAAATGTAGATTAATTGATTTGTATGAATGCCATGTTTATTTTCTGGTAATTGTTTCCGTTAGCCCTTGGACTTTTCGTTTGGTTTATATGTAATCTATTTTCTTGATATGTTAAGTGTCCGTTATTCGATGTGTTTGCGTTTGTGTCATTAATGTGCTATGAGGCATTTTAATCGATATGTGTTCTTCGGATTTACGATAATTGTGCTTCCGAGAATCCTCAATGATTCAAGATTCTCATTCCGCTTGTGATTTAGTTATTTGTATATTTGTTTTGTTTAGCTTTTGTTTCGTTATATCTTCTCACCGGGCTTTGTAAGCTCACCGCATTTTCTTTTCTGCGGCGGTTTTAAGCATTCAAGATGAGCTTATGGGTAGTGGATCCGGGTTGAGAGTAGAGGCGAGCAAGATTTGAAAATAGGATCTTAGATTTATTTTGAATATTAAGTTATTTATATTTGCTTTTGTAAGTTTTGTAAAGGCTTCGCTTTTGTATAGTGCTTAAAGTTCGATATGAAACCGTATTGTGATATCTTTACCCTTGTCGGGTTGGGGTGTTACAATTTATGGTATCGAGCTCTAGGTTTTAGGACCCTAGAGCTTAGGCTATGACCCGTGAGGACCGGGTAGACATTAGGTTTCCGTCATGCTCGGATATCTTCAATTCCTTTTGACCGTCATTCGATTTGATTTGATATTCTTTGTCTTCACCGAGTTGGCCTCCTTTTCGCATCGAATTTTATTATTTTGTCTTCGCACATCCGCTTGTCGATCGCCGATGAAGACTACCAGCGAGCCGAAGATGATGGTGCCGAACCCGTGTTGCCGCAATGCCTCGAGCCGGAGAGGTTCGTGAGCGAAGCCACACCGACTTGCCGTCTTCATTGGAGGCATCGGGATGTTCTTTGGAGGCAGACGGACCAACCAAAGATGCAAAAGACGGAGACAAGATTCAACCGGTGGTGAGAGGTTCATTTACTTCATATGATTTGGGCGCGACTTATGTTACTCCTATTCGCTTGTCATGCGTTTTGAGACGGTTTGATATTCTCATTAAGTGATTCGATCATATTGCTTTCCTCTAATTTGTTCTGAACTTGGTTTGGATCGTGAAGTCTTATCGTTTAGCATTCGGTATATCTCGACTTTTCTTTTGGACCGACGGTAATGAGTCACGAGGAACCGATTTGTGCATTGCGGCCTTCTTTCCATTGTGGTATGGTAAGTTGTTTTGATGTCGTTATATGCCGTATGTATGTGATCCGTCTGTTATAGTATGTTACTTGCTATCATATGTTATCTCAGATATGATATGTTTTGTTGTGATTCTGGATATGTGGTTTGCCATGAACCGGGACAGAATATGATGACAATAAGAACTTGTTATGTGATGCAAGTATTATGACGCCTGATCAACGTGATAATACCGAGATCATATAATTTGAACTTATTGAAATCGTATGACGTCTTGGGAAATGCCTGTGGTTGATACGTGAATGGAATATAACTTGTACCCGTTATTTGGCACTCCTCATGCATGTTTGAAATTATGTACCTATTTGTGAGATTTCGTCGATATCTGTTACGTGTAAGTTTTGTACGTTTTGGACCGAAATTGTTATGATTTGTGTGAACTATGGATTGCTATGTTTGCTGTTAGGAATTAGAAATTCCAAGTATTAAAGAGTCGGTCACCTCAAGTATATGTAATCGTTAGAAAGCTCGTAGTCGTAGTTCTTTTAAGTTAAGTAGTATTTAGTTAAATAACACCGTGGAGGACTGGACGGTCTTTACCCACTCAGATGCCTCGATCCACACCCGATGTGTGGCGATTTATGTAAGACTATAAATACTCTACCTCCCAAGGTAGAGAGTTGGAGCTCATAATAATATCTTTCACTTTCTCTCACTAAGTTCCCTAAACCTCTAACTTTCATCTCTAGAATTCCACTTATACGCCACCTTGTTGTTATGGTTTGATGTGTATGTGAAAACTAATATCATACAATTGGTATCAAGAGCCATGGTTAGATCATATCTTGCACATCTTTGGATTTCTAGTGGTTTTTAGGTGGTTTTGAGTTTGAAAAAGTTTAGTGGTTTTTGCATCATTTGGTTGATTTCTTGTGTTAAAGCTTGGATTTTGTTAGTACTTTTATGTTTAGAATCATCACAAGTGTTTAGGTTTTCATTTGGTAAGCTTGAATCATCTTGGTTGGGTTGTTTTGGATTAAAAAGTGATGTTTATGTAGTTTTTCTTGCTAGCGACTTGATATAATGGATTTATTTCTTCAGAGCGACTTGCTTCACAATTTTGTAGCGAGTTACGCTTTGGAGCTAGCGACTTAGACCTAGCGATTATCAAGACAAGTAGTGGACTCTCCACCACGGGTAGCGACTGTGGTAGCGACTTGGTCTCAGAGCGAGTTGCTCTTTAGCGACTTGTATCTCTAGCGACTGAGTAGCTAATTGTCGCCAAAATTTTGCTAGCGACTTGAGGCTTAGCGAGTTACTACTTAGCGACTTGCTTTTGTCTAGCGACTGGGACTCTAGCGACTTAGTGGTGTAGCTAATTAAGTGTTAGCGACTTAGTGCATTATCTTCTAGCGACTTAGTGCATTATCTTCTAGCGACTTAGTGCATTATCTTCTAGCGACTTAGTGCATTATCTTCTAGCGACTTGAGTGATTGTTTATGGTTTTCTCTTGATTTAGTAAAACCCGTGAAAGAATCTATTTCCGCTTAATCATAGAGTTATAAAATCCCGTGATAATCTGTTAACATGTCTACCAACGTCCCTACTATCATCTCCACTGTGTCGAGGATGTACAAGCAATGGCTCGGATACTGGCCCACCCATGCTTGACAGAATCGACTACGATTCTTGGGCTCAACGAATCGATTGTATTGCCTTGGAAAGGAAAATGGTGTCAACATTCTCAAATCCATTGATGAAGGACCATATCGAGTTGAGACGACTAGAGACATACTTGATACTAATGAAGATGGTACTTCAGTTCACGGAATGGATGTACCTAAGATGTATGATGAGCTTGATGATAAGGATAAAAAGAGATTCGATGCGTATATCGTGGCTTCAAACATTGTTCTTCAAGGTCTTCCTAAAGACATCTACAAGCTAATCAATCATAACACCAAGCAAAGCGCATTGGGATAATGTTAAGATGCTTCTCTCGTGTTCGAATTAACTATGGAAGACAGAGAATCCCAACTCTATGATGAATTTGAGCACTTCAAGATGAAACCGATGAGAGTGTCTATGAGTACTATGTGAGATTTCATAAGTTAGTGAATGACATGAGGAACATCGAATGACTATGCCTAACATTTAAATTTGAACTCAAAATTTGTGAACAACATGAATCCCGAATGGCACAAGTTTGTCACACCGTGAAGCTCACTAAAGGATTGAAGAATACAAACTATGAGCAACTCTATGCCTTCCTCCTTCGTAATGAGAGACATGCTATGTTTGAAAAATTGATTCTCAATCGCTTCAAAACCAACCAGGAGAGACAAGCTCGTCAAATGACTCAATGAAATTTTCTACTCAAACATCGGAATCACAACCAAAGCATCACAAGTCATACCTTGGGTAATGGTAATCACAAACTCATTCCCGATCCTATGTTCAAACAAGTCGATGTCGATGCTCACGCTGGTAACTTCATTAATCAACTAGCTCTTCTCATTAGCCAAACATGAATTCTCCCACAAACCAACAACAACCTCGAATTGCATCTAACCTACACAATCAAGCCACCGTTAAAGATAGAAGGATCGTGGTGCAACCGCCTCGGGAAAGACAAGATGATCGGGGAAGAGGTGAGTCGAGAGGTTATGTTGGCAACCGTAATCGAGGAAGAAATGGTAACCAAGGTCAAGCTAAGCCAATCAAATGTTATAACTGTGGATGTGAAGGACACATTGCAAGGAATCGCACATCTCCAAAGCGCCCAGAATCCGATTACTTGAGAGATAAGATGTCACCGCACAAGCTCGTGACAATGGTGCCGCTGATGAAGAGGAATTGTTGCTTTTGTTGAGGCAATGCCAAGACCTATGATGCGTATGTGGATGAGCGACTTTATTCGTGAGATAGGTCACAATCATCGAATGCCTTTCAAGTCGCCGATCGTGATGCATACGACTGATGTAGATGATGGACCCATCGCACACAATTTTTATGGCTAGCATTTCTCCAATGGTTTCTCCCAAGATCTCTTCTTCACCACAAGCCGGACCATCCAAGGACAAACTCATCTCGGAGGTATTAAAACTATAACGATGATGCCGATGTGCAACATGCATGACAAAGTACAATCAATCAAACTATTGAATCAAATGTTGAAAATATGGGTAATAACAATATTGTCCCATATGATCAATACGTGAAACAAAGTGAAAGTGAAGTTGTACCAAGTGATGCATCTTCTGCGATCGACAATGACTATGTCTTTGATGAATACACCGCATGTGCCCACGATGATTCCGTAATTTCAACTAAATGCCTATAAGGAACGTGTTGCTATTTATGAACAACGGCAAAATTTGAGTTGACCACTCGTGAGCGGAAATGGATGACCAAGTGAGTACAAGAATTATAAAAAGTAAGTTTAGAAGAAGTATTGAAACAAGAATTACATTCCTTGCAAGAAAACTTTCTAAACAAATTAAGCAAAACAAGAACTTCAAGAAAATGTGAAAATGCTTAAGCAAAATTTAATGCAAAGGAATCAAAACTCTTGAGAGATTTTCTAATCTGAAAACTTTGAAAAACAAACTTGAAAACAAGTTGTACATACAAGGAAACACCATTCGATCGCTCACATGGTCACCAAACATCGAGTCTTAGCGATAAGCATAGCATTCCCCTTGTTGAGGAACCAAACCAGAGGTAATTAAAAGGCTAGAAATGCTCATAAGGTGCTTTATGATGGTAATGAAATCCTTAAGCCTAGGCGTAAACCTAGTTGCGTTGAGTGCACTGAGGAAGATAAGAAATCAAATGAAATCACTAGGAAAAGATGAATAAGAAACAAAATGATCCCAAATGCAAAGAGAAAACATAATTATCACTCCTCATGATTACAAGAAGGAAAACTGATTTCCTTGAACAAGTTTAAGCCTCGAGACATT
Organism: Chrysanthemum lavandulifolium; assembly: GCA_022545495.1. Taxonomy (NCBI): domain Eukaryota; kingdom Viridiplantae; phylum Streptophyta; class Magnoliopsida; order Asterales; family Asteraceae; genus Chrysanthemum; species Chrysanthemum lavandulifolium. Next base: position 37,035,001 of record CM040238.1, on the reverse strand, counting down.
GTTGACTCCCGAACAAGTCTTCGGAAAAGGATTTAGATAAGGAAAGCGGAAAATATTGTTGAAACAAACCTCCCTTTGGAAAATGCCTAGAGCGACCGTGTATCCTCCTAATACACCAATGCATCTTGTACCTAGAACAATTGCCACTAAAAGCAAGACATTAATTAGCCAATACGTTATATTTCAACTATTTGTTGATTTTGAGAAAACTTGCAAGAAAAGGATCACACCTAATCGGTATAATCAAGGAGAAAGGGTTTTGAACAAATGAAAGAATGTTATTTAACTGAGGTCATGCCCTTCTTTAAACTTCTAAAAGATCACTTTGAGAGTCTTAAAAGGGATAGAAACCGATATTAAGGGAATGGAAAAGGAATTTGATGCAATGGTTGTTGAAGTTAGTGACTATGAGCGTGCCTTCGAAATATAATGAGATTGAGAGAAAGAACTTGCATACATTAAATGAGAATCTTATTATTGAATGTGTTGCTCAAGATGTGTTTTCAACGCTCAAATTGCTCTATTAATGCTTCCAAATTTCATGAACTATCTCGTGGCCCTCGAAAGTCTCCCATGATCGTGTCATTGAGCTTGAAAAACTAATTCTAAACTAAACGAGAAAATTGAACTGGATGATCACGACAATTTAGCGTTAAACATTTTTCTAAACTAGAAGTTGAGCATTTTAATTTACAACTAAAATATCAACATCTTAAAGAAAATGTCAAAACTTCAAATGTCAAGACATCTTCAGATGCTCCGAGTTTGATCGATTTTCAAATTAACAAACGTGATGAATGTTCAAGCTCAAGCCTGCAACACGATCGAGAAAGTTGAAAGCCCAAATCTCTCAATTAAAGGGTCAAGCGAACAATATGACAGGCTCCCAAATGCCTCCTCCTTTAGATTCTCGAATTCTCAAACGTTTCATCTTCAAAACCTAGTAAATGCTTTACAAAAGGAAAACGAAAGTTTTCTAGAAGAAAATGAAAAGGTTAAACGTCATTTCAATGAGTTATTTGAATCAATTAAAGTCACTCGTAACAAAAACAACGAATAAATAGCTTCATTGCAAAAGGAAATTGAGAATCGAAGAGTCGTAAAAGGAAAATGCCAATGACCAATGGGAGAATGGTGGATCAAAGGTTCACTCTTGTAATAAATATACTTTGTCTCATGACTTATGTCCTCTCATCTAAGGAACAACAAACTTGCTATTCAAACATACTTCTCATCCCTTAAGGACCGCTAGAATGTCTGCGTGAGATTGTTGAAGAGGATAAGTTAGAGAAACCTCATGATAATGCAATTGGACATGCATGCTTATATGCCAAACGATCTCAAGAAATCTTAGAATGCTTGATCACATATGCCCAAAGTCATTAGGTGAGAGAGTTAATCCTTTGATTCCATGCTCGATGCCTAATGCCAAGTATGATATGCACTCGATTCCCAATGTTTTGAATGTGAACCGTAGTGTGCCTTTAAGGGGTTCGATTCTAGATCATCAATGCTAAGAAAGAGAACTCAGTGTGCCTTCTAGGAGTACAAATCTCGGTACCTCTAGTTTTAAGAATGTGAACCGTGAGTGCACGCATGTAGTTCGGATCCCAAAGACATCTAAGCAGTGATGCAAAGAGTAGTTAAACCAACTAATGTTCCCATTCCCTCAGAGTAATCATGACATTAAAGGGAGCGGTCAAAGTCTCAAGACAATACAAGGAATGATAGGACCGCAAGCTAAGAATGTGCCTTTGGAAAGAGTGAAGAACAATCTAGGAACTTTAAGCTTGAATCGAATAAAACGAATCGTGTTGATTCTAGTATTAGCCATAGGCGCATCGTAATTAATTCGATTCGATACTATTTGCAAACCTTGTATTGATGTGCCGCTTGAATTCGCTTTCTAATCATGAATGTGGTGTTAATGTTACGCTAATGATGTTAATTGTCCGGTTCTTATTGTTAATGCTAAAATTCATGCTAAGAAGGCTAAAAGGCAAAAACGAATGAAAGTTAGAAAACAAAGTGGAAACCCACAGAAGAACATTCAAGAAAATAGGCTTCTATTGATACACGCTGGTCATAAGACTAATCGATAATGCCCACTAGAAAATGGATGCCTCTTGGTAGAACTATTCCTTTAAGTGATCACACCGTGAATGTGGCTAATACGACACTAATCTTCGCATCTATTCACAATGATTCCATTGCCTCACTTTACGATATGAATGCTTCTATTTACGATGTGGGTGTTCCAACCATTGTTACTAACCAAATGGAACCCATTCTTGCATGGGGATCCCAATTATCCGATTATCCATTCTTATCTGTGTTCAACCGCATTGTTCAAATCGATTACGTGGTACACGGACTCAGTTGTTCCAAGCATATGACCGAGACCGTCATGCTCATGAACTTGTGAGCAAATTCATCTGGACTGATAGATTTGGTAATGATCATTTCGGTGCTATTATGGGTTATGGAGATTATGTTGTTGGTGATAGTGTCATCTCTAGAGTGTTTTATGTGGAAGGTTTAGGTCATGTCTTCTCTGTTGGTCAATTACGTGATTACGATCTAGAAGTAGCCTTGAAAACATACCGCTTTGTTAGAAATCTTAATGGTAAGGAACTGTTAAAAGGAACTCGTGGCTCAAATCTTTACACCATCTCTATCGATGACATGATGAGGGCCTCTCAATCGCTTGTTATCAAAGGCTTCAAAACAAAGTCATGGTTATGGCATCGTCGTCTCAATCACTTGAACTTGGCACCATCAGCGATCTTTCGAGAAGGACTTAGTTGTAGGTTTACCTAGACTAAAGTATGAAAAGGATCATCTTTGTTCAAGATGTCAATTGGGAAAAGCAAGAAGTATGCCCATAAACCCAAACCTACTAACTACATCACGAAGTTCTTCATATGATTCATATGGATTTATGTGGACCTATGAGGTGCGTAATATCTTTGGGAAGAAATATGTGTTAGTTGTGGTTGATGATTACTCTAGATTCACACGGTCAAGTTCTTAAGGACAAAGGATGAAACTCCCGATATCATCATCAAACTCATCAAACAGATTGGTGTTCGACTAAACAAAACCGCCGAATTATCGAGCAGACAATGGAACCGAGTTTGTCAACAAACAACTTAGTGAATTCTATGAAAGCGTTGGAATCGCCCATCAAAGAAGTGTTCCACGAACCCCTCAATGAGCGGTGTAGTTGAAATATGAAATCGTACTCTTGTTGAAGCCGCTAGAACAATGCCGATCTACTCGAAAGGTTCCAATGTTTCTACTGGTGAAGCAATTGCCCTTTGCATGCTACACACAAAATCGTTCCCCGATTCACACCTGCTCATGGAAAAACTCCATATGAACTTGTCCACAACAGAAACCTAATCTATCTTTCCTTCGTGTGTTTGGTGCATTGTGCTACCCAACTAATGAGGGTCAAGATTTAGGCAAACTTAGGACCAAAGTCGACATTGGAGTATTTGTAGGATATGCATCAAACAAAAGGATACCGAATCTACAACAAAAGAACCCGAAATATCATGGAAACAATTCACGTTACGTTTGATGAGTCGACCGTCAAATGGCTCTGGACACTCCATTTCGGACCCGCGACTTCAAAAGCAGTCCCATTGGTTCATCCACTTGTTCCAAACTCCTCTCAAGAAACTCCATATGTACCTCCATCCGAAGATGATGTAAAGAAATTGTTTGATCCTATGTTTGATGAACTGTATGATTCAATTACTAATGAGGTCTTGATCCCTACAATGAGAGGATGCTCATATTCCGATGAATGAAGTCAATCCTCGCCTCAATATCTTTAAGTCAAGAAGCACTGCTGCGATCCTTGATCTCATCAACAAATCATCATTCTTCAAATGTACATCATGGAAATGTTTCCGCATCAATGATGAAGTTAATCCTTTGCGACTCACGAAGATGCTCCATTTGAAAACATATTTGCTACTCTGAATCATCATCGAACCATCTTCTTGAAGAGACATCGACTCGCCTACCTCGGTTCTCAACAACCGCCACATGAACACCTCGTAAAATGGACTCACGATCACCCCTTAGACAACATCATTGGAAATCCCTCTCGCCCCGTATCAACCCGAAACAACTCGCAACCGATGCCTTATGGTGCTTCTTCAACTCCGTACTATCTAAGATCGAACCAAAAGATGTTAAACCGCCATGAATGAAGATAGGCGGTTCAATGCCATGCAAGATGAAATTCATGAGTTTGATCGTCTTGATGTATGGGAGTTAGTACCGCCTCCGCATCGTGCTATGATTATAGATCTCAAATGGATCTTCAAAGTAAAACTTGATGAGCATGGTGATGTGTTGAAGAACAAGGCTCGATTAGTTGCTAAAGGATATCGTCGAGAGGAGGGTATAGACTTTGAAGAATCTTTTGCTCCGGTTGCTCGAATCGAGGCAATCGTAATCTTT